>PVKU01001841.1:0-21079 GCA_004027475.1 Anoura caudifer | reverse complement strand
CTGTTCCCAGCACATGGCAATTTTAAATTGTGCTGTTATGAATGCTGCATTGCATAGGTTTTTTTGAACTGGTGTTCCAGGATTTTTAGGGTATAATTCCAAAGTGGAATTGCCAGGTCAAAAGACAGTTTCCTCTTTAGTTTTCTGAGGAAATGCCATACTGTTCTCCACAGTGGCTGCACCAGTCTGCCCTCCCACCAACAGTGCACTAAGGTCCCCTTTTCTCCACAATCTCATGAGCGCTTGTTGTTTGTTCATTTATTAATGATGGCCATTGCTCTGGTGTAAAGAGGTATCTCATTGTGGTTTTAATTTTTGTCTTTCTAATGGTTAGTGAAGTTGAGCATTTTTTCATATTGATTTTTGAGTTTGAAAAGAAAAATTATCTGATACATTAAAAAAAAAAAAAAAGCAGTGCTTGGCCCTGGCTGGTGTAGATCAGTGGACTGAGCACGGGCCTGTGAACCAAAGGATCGAGGTTCGATTCAGAGTCAGGGCACATGCCTGGGTTGCAGGCCAGTTCCCAGCAAGGGACGCACGAGAGGCAACCACACATTGATATTTCTCTCCCTCTCTCCTTCTCTTCCCCTCTAGAGATAAATGAATAAAATGTTAAAAAAATAACAGTGCTTGTTCTAGTTATATATTATTCCATAACAAATAGCTCACAAAAGTAAACAAGAAATGTTTTGCTATAATTCAACATTTTCTAGGTCAACTTTTTGGGGAATATTCTACTGACTAATTCTACTACCCCAGGTGCTGCCAACAGACACCATTTTGTGGTATTTAGCTGGCGGATGACTTGAACTGGGAATCCAAGTTGGAATTATCATGTTGATATTCTAGGGCCTTGGTAGGGATAATTAAAAATTCAAGTTCCATTGGAACACATTTACTTGGTCCTTGATGTGTCTTGAGCTTCTTCAGATCATGGTGGCCTCAGAGTAGTTGGAGGTTTTATGTGGCAGACAAAGGACCAAAAAGAATAAACACAGAAGGTGTTAGTGTTCTTAAAGACTTGCTAATAACTGTTTAGCACCATTTGATAATACTTTCTTGGTCAAGCAGGTCCTTAAGGCCAGGCCATTTTCAAGGGAGATGAATGGGATTCCTCCCACCATTGAATATGAGGAAGAGCAATTAACTTGTAGCCATATTTTAGCTTCCCCATGGCTATAGGTAGTTATATTAGTGGCTTTACTTTTTTGTATGCATTTGAGTTAGGGAGTTTTTCTTCTCCTTCTTTATCATCTCAAACTTATACTGCATAGCTCTTCTCTATATATGTCTATTAGATTGGAGTTGTAAATTTTCTACATCTGCTCGAACAACTTACATATTTATAGAAGCATATTAAACTATGTACTATGACTATGGCTTTATACTTTGAGATTTTTAAGCCTCATTTTGGGTGTGTAACATTTCATAATTTTAATCTTTTGTAATGATTATTTTGTAATTATTAAATTTATCATGCATTTTAATATTATACTTATATATATTTTGTAATTTTATTCTAAAAATTCTATTGTGTTGGTTAGCATTTGACATATAGATACTCTTTTTTTTAAAATTTCATTTCCAGTTTGTTTTAATTATTTCTCAAAAGTAAGTAGGTTTAATAGTTCTACATAATGTTTTAATCGTTCTGAAGATACATGTGTTTAACTTTAGTATTTTGAAAATATATTCATATTTAACATCCTTAACCTAATTTTCTCTTTGTTTGAAAACTTTCATTATAATGTTAATTTTTTCTATATGCTATCTTACATATCTCGGTGGATTTAAAGGACACATATATTTTAACTCACTTATTAAAAGTCCATCAATATTTAACATTACTACTGAACTATGACTATTTCTAATGAGGTTTGGCCATCTTTAGTGTACCGATTTTAATTCCTCAGAATAAAGGCCAAGTATTTAGCGTACTTCAGTACTGGGATACATCTCTTCTTCCATTTCTCAATTTTATTTCATTTGGTAGAGTTGTCTAATCTTTAGTTTCACCTTTTCTGGGGTACAACATTTAGCCATAATTTTAACATTTATTTAAAATATTTTTTATTTTACAGACATGAGTTAAATTCACCCACATTTGTATCATAATCACAGCTTAGTTTTTATCTCATTTCTTCCTTTATATGCATTTTTCCTCTGAAAGCATTTTACTATATCTTCCAGTAACTATCTGTGCACAAAAGTCTCTTTATTTTTCTTTAATAAACCTTAATTTAGAATTCAAGTTTGACAATTATTTTATTTAGTCACTTTTGTGTTAACTTTTATCGCACTTTGGTATTTAGTGTTGATTAAAATCCTGCTCTCAGGATAACTGCTGTTCTCTGTGGATATTCTGTATTTTGCCTGCACTCATTTTAACATGTTCATTTAATCCTTTCATGGTCTCATTTAGTCTCATGTACCTAGATCAGAATTCATTTCTCTTGCTTAGCACTTGAAATGCATCTCGTTTTGAAGACCTAAGTTACCAAACTTCTGGGATCTTTTTAGAAATTTCTATTAAACATTTAGAGCAAACCTCTTTCTAGCATCACAGCTTTTAACTGAGCTTTTCTTTGTTTAGCAATTACCTTCTTCTGTATTGCATCTTAACTTAATTTCTCAGCATCATCTCCTTATTTGGAATATTTTAATTGTTCATGTTTATAGTCAACTGATATTTGTGTTTCTATCTTTTTTGTAGGTATTAATTTCCATTTCTGCTATTTCTCTGTCTCTGGAGAAATCCAAAAGTCACTTTTAAATCTGTTTTAGACTACTCATATATTTGAAATTCGTATGGGAGCATATATATATTCTGTTTATTTTATTTCTGTCTAGCTTTTCCTTACATATCTTTATATACTAGCTACTATTGGATTTCTTTGTGGGAAATTGCATTTGATCATTTTTCTATTACTCTCTGATTACTCTATTACTTTCTATACTTTTCGCATCCCACATTATTTCTCCAGTGAGCTCTTCCATTGCAGCCTCCTGTCCAGAATATAGGTCTTTAATCTTTGTTTGGGCTGATGCCATGTGCTTATTTTAGGGCTAGGGAAAACCTGTTCTTCAAAACAGCAGGTGGTTTGGCTTACTGTCTGGTCAAGGATTTGTGAATTCCTCTTCCCAACCTCCTAGGCTATCGTTTTATAAAAGCTCTAGTCCTGGGCAAAGTTCACCATCAGCTTTATGAAACCTTCTGTCTGCAGCTGGGGAGAGAATAAGAACTAAACACTTGACCTCTAGTTTCTATGCTTGGGTCTAACACCAGTCATTTTCAAGTTTTGAATGGAGGATTTTTTTTCATGGTTACTGTGTAAAGACAGAACTTCCGGAAACTCCGACCTGCTTGCAGACCAGCAGGCCACGGTTTCCGCTCTGCTCTCTCCTGTCTATTTTAGTTCTGGTTTTGATTCTCAAAGACCTCATTTTGGAGAGCTGACCCTGGCGTTTTTATTTTATATTTTATCTAGAGTTCCAATAATTTGGAATATAAATGGAATGCTTTAAAATTACTTTATCATAAATGGGAGTTGAAAGTTAAGTCATATATAATTATTAATAATATAATAAAATATTATATTTTATATGTGATATATAAAATTACCATATTGTACACACTATTACAATCCATATTATGTCTATAATTATTTAGGTCTAGAAGTTTAGTAACTGGGGGAGGATATTATCAGAATGAGCAATGGCAGTTTTAGAGAGGGATTTCTTTTCAACCTTGTGATTTAATGTTTAACTTTGTCAAACAACTACTTATATCTGTGGGAATGTCTATGGAAATAAACTTGGTTAAGTTAAAGTACTGGGAACATAATTTTATCATGCAAATTATTTTTATATCACAATATTGATCAAAAATAAATTTGAGGTAAGACAATTTATCTTTCACTTTGGAAATACTGCATTATCTAAGAGGTAAGAGGGAGGGAATACATGTATAAATCTGTATTCTATATATAAGATATCTCCTACTTTATATAACATATGATTTACCTAAATTTGTTTTTAATGTTTGCTCTTGGATAACTGTAGAAGTCAGTTTTACCTTTAGATGCCCTTGTGGATTTCTTTGAATTCTATTTTATAAATATTTAAATAAATCTAAATTTTATTATAGTGTACCTATAGGAATTTCCCAGGTTGATTGAAGTATTAAAATATAACTGACTTATGAATTTAAAATTTTTAAAATATACATTTTTTGTTTGTCCTTTTAAAGATTACAAGGAATTAGTTAATAGATTTTGCTTGTGGCCTAATGAAATTATTTTTAATACACACAAAGACAAAGCAATTACACCAGTATCAAATCACTCTCACTTTAAATTGTCAGTTTGGGTTCTTACAAGTAATTGAGCTAATGAATTAATAAATATATATTAAGTGTACATAGCATATTTTCCTGAATATTAGTTGTTTCTATTCTTATTTTAGGCAAAATAATTTATATCTAATCAAAGAATTTGAAATAAAAAACATTAATATATTTTCTAAATTCTAAATAAGAGGTCTAATGTTTAAAGCTTTGTACTTAAAATTTATGTTATTTTTAGTTATATTCATTATAAAATTTAATTATTTAAATTACTTTTCCAAATATGTTTAATAATGTTGGGTTTCTTTGCAACTCTCCTTTCAATTTTCTAATTACTATTTTTATATTCAGGTAGTTCTAAATAACACATTTTTAGGGCACTGATCAATCACTATAATACGTTTATGATTGGAAAACTGCAAACATTTGTTTTCTATACTTAAAGAGCTGTCATAAATCTATTAGACTTTGTGAGAACAAGAAAATGTTATTGTGTAGAGGTCATGAAAGGCTACTGTACAAGCTGGTTGTGCATGAATTATATATGAATTCTGCCAGGACAGCATTAACTTGAAGTGAGCTGTTCTGAAATAAATGTATATTGTAAACAAACAAAAAAAATCTATGGTTTTAGCAATGCATCATTTTGTTTTTCTAGATGCATACAGATTATTAGAAAATATATTTTTGTTTTAAAGTGGTCAGATAAAATTTATGTCTGACTTTTCTATTCAATATTTAAGCAAATGTACACGATAGGAGACCGGTTTCTGGACATCGGAGAAACAGCATAACCAAATCACAAACAAATAGTAACAACTGCAAATTCTTAGTATACTCAATAGTGAATTTATATAATGCAATCAGAAAAATTTATGCAATTTTTATTTACTTTAGAAATGAAACAAGCTGTAAACTATTATGCATATTTTATTAATTTCAGTTAATCATGTATTTTCATAAATTGTTTTAAAATGTTATAATTTCTGATGATAATATAACAGGATACAGAAATATATAGCAAAAGCTTAATTGCTTATTCCTTTCACTATTAAGTGGGACAATGTAGCACAGTATTAAAACGTTTACTTTAAATACCTGTTGTAATCTTTACCCAGTTGGAATTCTGAATTAAAAATGCTTAGGTACAAATAGCTACTCATATAAATATCTAAGCTCCATATTGTTTCAATTCTATATTTGCTAGTCAGTGGTCAGTTAATAGACAAAAATTCTCTAACCAAACAAAAATTGTATTTTTCTGTTCAGAATATCCTGTTTATTAACCAGAGAAGGAAGCAATTTAATTTATATAACACATGGTTTGGAAAGAATTCATTCAATTCATTTAACATAAAGCATTATTTATTTGTTAGTTGGTCTATCTATTATCTATCTATCTATCTGTTTCTCTGTCATTTCTCTCTCTCTGTGTCTCACCTATCTTATTTGACAACTAATTTTATTCAAGATTTTTTAATATTCTAGATGGAATATACAATGGACATGATAAAGTAAACTGCTCTCAAAAAAGTAATAGTATAATAGGAGAGGTAATTATATCTATCTTTATTTTTAAAATGGTATGAGATAAGCCAGTACCTGGTATATAGAAGCACATGGGAAGACTCACTTAATTTTGACGAGGACAGTGGAAAGGATGTCAGACAAATCTCCATAGTGAATATCCACTCAATGATTCTTAAAGAATGAGTATGAGTTGTTAGATAGGCAGATACTAATGAGGTACACATGCAAAAATGAGGGGGGTAGAACAAAACTTGCATGTTTGGTTGGCTTCAAAAATTTGATATTGCTCAAAAATGGTTCACAGGTTAAGGAGGGTGGTTATATTAAGCAAGAGTAGACCAATAAGCATTCACTGAAAGGCACTGTTTTTTATCATAGAAATGTGATATTTAGTTGTGGAAAATGATCTGAACTTTCTCAGACATTCCAGGATTCCCCCAAAGGATATGCATTTTGGGTTATTTATAAGGAGATAGCTGTATATAATATTGTAATGAAGACTGTGTGATTGTTATTAAAAGATAGCATTGTTGTCCTTAAAGTAGTCAATGAGATTAAAAAAAATAAGTATTTCCCAAAGATTTTCATGATCCTCTGAGGACAAGCACACAGAGGTAGATTCATAGATAGAGAGCAGGCTGACAGCCCTGGGGTGGGGGGTTAAGGGTGCAGAGCTCCGGGAAAAAAAAGGGGGGGCAACAGTGTGGTGATTGTTGGGGGAGGGGGCGGGTTGGAGGTGGAGGAGGGTATAGAAGGGATAAATGGTAATGGAAAAAGTGCAATAGAAGAAGAAAGATAATATAAAAAAAAAGACACTGGATTTTTCTCTGAAACAAACTTCAGTACCTTAAACTCTCTCTGATAAGAGAGAGTTTCTCTAAAAGAGAAAACTGACCTTGCAAAAGATTGCAAATTATTATCCATTATTAGGTACCCACAGTTCTGAAAGTCATTCTCTGTTCTCCTCTCAATAGTGTCCCTAATGTCTCCACATCATTACTCTAGAGTAGCCCTCCTAAAAAAATTATCTACCTCCTAATTTTCCATTTACTTTGTGCAGTTCTTGGAATTTCACTTAGAATTCTTTCCTGCTACTGCGTCTCCAACGACTTCCAACCATGACTGCCCACATTTCGCCATCACCACAAAATACAGTCTATCTTCAACACGACTAGTGTCTCCAATGTTTTCTTTTCACTTTCACATTAGCAGCTGTCGTAATTATCTCCAGAATACAGGTTCCTGTATCCTATAGTGTATTTTAGTTTATGAGAAATGTCAAAAGTCAAAGACAAACATTTACATGATCCTCTGGAAAGGAGAGATCAAGCCAAAATATTGATAGTCTTTTACAGCAAAGTTTCATAAAACTCATTATTTTTATTATGATACATGGATTTTTGCATACTTTGGTAAACCATATTAGAAAAACACTACACTTATTTTCTATCTCTATTGAAATTTTACCCCAGCTTCTGCCCTTGTGCACTTTTACTTTTGCATAAAACAGTCTGCTCTGCTTTGTAACATTCCCTTTCTTGGAATTTTTCACCTTCTTTCTGAGCAACCTAGTTCCCAAAATCATGCACTGATATATTTTTCCAACTAAATTCTTAAAAATATTAATAGACTCCAATTGGCTATGAAAGCAAAAGTATGCTTTTTAACACATTTTTGGGCACTGTTACCTGCGATTTCCATCTGGGATGTGTCTATCCCTTAAATATTTCACTGCACCACACAGCAGCTGGTTGCACAAGGGGATGGCACGATCATATCCTTGGTGAATGGAAAGTAAGGTCGGAGGAAAAGGACAGGGCAACAGGAATTATTACAGGTGAAAAATTTGCAGCTGTTTTTTTAAAATTTAATATTCAAAGTACAAATAATTTCTATGATGATATCCAATGAATATACATTATTTCTATTGCAAATATGTTAGAAATATAGTTATTAATTAAATGTCTATTTAATGTCTATTCAAAATCATTTTATCTAGTTATTACTTAGAATATTAATTACATACAAAGTTTAATTAGATATAAAGTGTATTAATTAGATAAAAAGCTCAGCAGCTATCCATCTCTGCTCCACACTCCCTACCTGTAATATAATGGATTCTGTTCTTAGGTGCTTAGGGGTGATTGCAATAATTTGTCTAATATTGGGCAGTGTATCCCCGTGTATTATATGATCGATGGGAACAAGACTTTAAAAATGTAACAGTACATGGTTACATGAGTTTCCAGTGATTAAGTCCCTGCAGGTAAAATGGTCTTCACAGGATGTTGTCAGTCTGTCTTTAGTTCTCCTTCCTGCTCACACAAGAAAAGAATCTCTCTTCCATTGTCTCAGTGTGTTGCTGAAGAAACAGAGCTAGCTCTCCTGTCTTGATTACACTTTTGCAGGTGAATGCCTAGGAAGTATTAATAGTTAGAAAATGATTTTTTTAAATTGATAGTTTTTTATTTTTATTTTCTTCCTCTAGACTCCTTTTTGGTGGTAGATTTGCTGGGGGGAGATGTTGGAAGGTACTTTTGTAGATATTGAAGTATATCGAGTTTTTAATATCTGAATTAAAGTTAGTGTGTGTCAGGTACTTAAATATGAACCTCCAGTTTAACCTAGTCTTAACACACAAGGTTGTTTCATTCATTCTCTATGAAAACCCTAAGATACAGGTATCACTGCAATCATACAACGCAAATATTATAACATCCACACACTTCCAGTTATGCTGAGAGCAGCCAAAACTCTGATCCTTCTCCGCATTCTCACACTCTGTATAGACTTTGTCCAGGTCACTTTACAGAGGCTGATAGCCAGAAAATGTACATTTTTTGGTACATTAAATTTATTAAAATTGTCATGTGATTAATCAAGTTTGTGAAACCTCAAATACTTAATCAACTCTACCAGTTTGGTCTGATTGGATGTAATTTATGTTAATCAGCAGCATTGCAAACTTTTTTTGCAATGTATCACAATGTGTTTCATTGTGTTTTTCTATAAATTGTTCAATTGTATCTAAATTTTAAAATTTTGTGGGATACGATATTATATAATATTCTCATATTAACTCTTTAACATCTATGAAGTCTACAGTGACATCTTGTTTCTCACTCTTGAATTCAAAATCACTGATTTCCAACTTTTAAATATACATATATACATATATCTCCATTAGATTTGGCTTTATTTGAAATGTACATTTTAAAAGTTGTATTTTATCAGACATGTTCAAGATACTTAAATATAATTTATTTTACCAATGTGATTTTAGATGCATATATCATAATTGCCAAATGAGTTGAGATATTTTTGTAGTTATCTTTTTAAAATTGGATTTATGGATTAATTCCGCTGTGACAACACTACCTTTCTGTAATTCAATGAAATTTATTGGACCTGGTTTTATGACTTGAATTAAAAAAAAAAAGCTAATTCAACAGTTTTAGATATTGTTTGTATATAGTGACTTAGCACTTAGTTTAATTTCATTTACTATACTTTTTAATATCTATATTCTTTTTCTATTATGTGTTAGATATAAACAGATCTAAAATATAACAAATATGAATTTTTACTTGTTTAGTTTTGCTTTACATATATTATTTGTGAAATTTAAACCTAATATTTTCTTCTTTATTTTATTTTTTTCTTATCATTTGTATCTAATTATTAGACCTATACATTAATCACTTAATCTCAGGTATTTAATTTTTTACTTCATAACACCATCTGATTGTTTTATAACATTTCTAGTTCTCTGTTGAAATTTTTCAGCTTGTCTTTCAAGTTCTTGATCATATTAGCTAGTTTTTAAATATTTGTCTAATATATCCAATATCTTGGACATGCTATGAATCTGATATTATCTAATTATTTTCTTTTCATTTGCTTGGGTATTTTAAATATGTATAGGACCTTTTCCATTAAGAATTCTAGAGATAATCTGAAGTGCTACATTATGTTTTCTTCCTGCACAGACAGTTTACCGGAAGAAGTCAGGTTAAGAAGAGCGGCTTAAGCCAATGAGAACCTGTGCTGTTGTGATGCTGAGTTGCAGGGCCTGAGAGACCTGCACTACCATCCCCAGCTCTATAGGGCAGCTACGTAGACAGTGTAGCTCCATAGACATCCCATCCACAGCATATAGCACGTGAGAGAGCCTCTCAGACTTGCTAGACCTGATGCCATTCTTTGCCTTCTAGACCTTGTGTCTGCCAAACACTTGATTTAGCTTCTAAGCCTGTTAGCTGCCAATTTCTGATTAGCGAATGTCTCAAAATGGAGAAAAAAAGGTAAAAATTACCAAGTCATATCTCTGGAGTTCCCTCCTCACAGCGATCCATGTCTCCTAAGTCATTTGTGCCTTCATAACTGTCTAAAATCTCACACAGATTACTTCATTATCATATTTTTTAAATGTTCAGCTATTAATAAAGGTATAATTGTCCAAAACCAGCAATATGGATTGCTAGTGCAAGTGAACTTCTTGTCTGGAAATTGTGTTATTATGTAAACAAACACAAGTGCATTTTATACAAAATCATACATTTTAAGGTGGTCATTAAACCAGAAGTTGTTTCTCTCTTGGATTTGAAATTCTCAAGGGCACAAATCTAGTTCTCTAGAAGCAACATAATAGAATAGAAAATAGTGTCTATTTAGTGCCTGTTACAATGTGGCAGGTGCTTCATATCACAAGTGCTTTAATATCAGGTACTATGAGCAAGGCCCGGTGTTCAAGCCTCTGCACTTAATCTTTTTTCTCACTACCCTGAGTAAAAATGCATTTACCTGCTGTATCCAATACCGTATATCCATTTCAAGTTTAGAACTGTATCTATGAAGGTTAAACACCTTGTAGAATATCATACTACTAGTAAATTATAAAACAAGTACAGACTTTTAACATTTTCATTATTTTGTTTCAACTGAGGTATTTTATAAATGGTTTAATACTGTGAATTTATTCAGTTCTTCAAAAGTACAAGTTATGTAGTAAGAATCTTCAACTGAATGAAAATATTGTCCAATCCATTCACTCTACTCCTCTGACAATTCAGAGAGCTTGATATCATAAATTTCAATTTTGAGTTGAGAAATGTTTATTAAAATGTGCATTTTTTAGGTGCCACAGCAGAATTACCTAATCAGATTCTTTGGCAGTGTGGTCTAAGAATTTGAATTTTTAAGAGTTCACTATGTGCACGTTCAATTTTAAGATATATTGAATTACATATGAAAAATGGTTTTAAACACAAATTTGTCATTCTGTATACTTTGCTCTATTAAAATTAAACCATAATTGAAAGGGTACAGATAAATTCCTGTATGATTCTCTGATTAGGAGCTCTTTCTGATTTTACCACCGCTAATATTTTATAGGCAGCTACTCAGCCTGATTTTTATGAATCCAAATGGATATTTTCAAATATAACATTCTGCCTCTAAAAAGAAAAAAAAACTTAGGTTATCTATTTCTCAGAATTATTTCATCATATTCTGTGACTTTGCTTGCCTAAAGTGGCTGTTTGGAATCACAAATATTAAGATTTTGAGAGCCTGTGTTATATAAATCCTGCAAAATTTCAAGTCAATCAAATTAATCCAAGCTTTAAAAAGCTATTGGTTGAGAAATTTACCTGAGAAACTCCAAAGATGATCAAAATTTGCTTTATCTGTAATTATAACTCAGGAAAACTGTAAACTAGGGAAAGATTTAGAAAACCATCCAGGGGCCATTTGAATTGATAAATGAATTTTAAGCCTAATCGTGAGGCTATCAGCATGTTTTTAGCCACAATATACAAAATCCCTTATTTGTACATTGTTAGAGTAATGCTTTTCCTTATCTGAAACTTGCAAAATGGCTCATTAATTTTGTTTTTCAACCTTGGGAAATATTTTCAATACACTGTGGTGTGAGAGAAACTCCCTTTATGAATTCAATAACTAAGTAATTTTACAAGTTTGTTATTAAAGGATAAACTTCTATAATCTTTTATCCCCAAGGTTTCAGTATGTTAAACTAATGTATATTAAATTCAAAATTGTTTAAATTTATTACAGGATTTACTCTTTACCTAAATTTCTATCTTTAGCTCTAAAAAATGTTATATTTAAATGCTGTGAATTTTAATAATACAATATGGTAAGAGGTCCCATGAGGCTTAGAGCGAGTCTGCTATTGTTGCTATTACATTCTGATCTTTAAACTAAGTTTCTCATGAACACAGATACCGCAGAAGCATTGTCAACAGAGATCTACCAGATATAACTTTACATGCTATGCAATTGGAAGATTAATGTATTGTTAAAAAAAAAAGGAGAATACAGGCAATCCTTACAACTACCTTGAAAAAGGCGATCTCAGTTACTTTTCACTCTGTCCTTTTATGATCCAGAACACAACCCCAGGGATGCACGTTACCCTACATAAATGTGCTAACACATTTACAACTTGGACATCCATTTACACAAAACACGTGCCCTGTAATTTATTCAACTACTTCCAGAAGCAACAAATTCCCAGAAGACAACACCTACCACACACAGAAAATTATGAATCAAGAATGTAACCTTAGGTTGCAGACATTTTCCTCCCCAAATCTTCAGCTGATTAGTATATGACATCTGTATGTTTTCGTTTGTCTCCTTTTCCTTCCCTTACCCTGGACCTATCATTTCCCTTGTGTTATTTCTAGTCACTTGTCTGTAAAAATTACAACTATAATTGTTTTCCCCCTGTTCTCAACTTTTGACCTCTTTAAACTTGTTGATATCTCTGGTCTACCATTCTCAAGCAATTGTAACAGTTGCCCTGCTTCCCAAGAGTGGCCTGCATCCCACAACTCTCTGACAGCAACCGGGAGAATCCAAGGCCCCAGAAAACAACTCTCAGGACCAATTTTCTCACATCATCAAAGGATCTCAGAGGGGCATTGGAGGATTGAACACAGGGTTAATAATATAAGTTGTGGCCAAATTATTTTCTTATAAAACTGTTCATTTAATTCTACTGAGGAAATTAATTTGTCTTTTTAAATAAGACTGATGTATTGAGAGAGTAATTTGAACCAATCTTATTTTTTTTTCTCTTATACATGATTATAGTCCTTGAGATTATAGTTTTTTGTGTGGCTAGATGACCCTGGCATGCTTACCTAATCAAAACATTGCATGTATGGCACTTTACATGGACTTCTTGCCTTTCAAGAATTTAAACAAATTCCCTATTTCTTCATGTTTTATTAGAAATTTAATGTGTTGATTTACCAATAGGATTCACTAATTTATGGAAGGCTTTCTAGGTTAAACTATAACATGTGATCTATAGTTCATTTTTTATTATTACTCAATTATCAAATGAAACATCTCAAGTTTTACATGCTCAACAATAAGCCTATACAATAAAAAAGTTGAGTAAATACTTTAGAAAACTCAATCAATCAGTCAAGTATTCAACTAAGAAAAAAGGACTTTGGTTATCAAAATTTGGCCAAGCTAATCTATAGAATTAATTCTTTTAGGTTGGTTTAGGCCACATCACAAGAAACAAAAAACTAAATGAAAAGTTCCCTAATGGTAGGTACTTGAGTTGGTTTTGCTGGTGTAAATAAGTCTTGTCTCCTATTCTCATTTGATACATTGTTGCTTAAACATAAATTTTCATTGCTGACTCTGAGCTATCATCCAGCTGATGGTGCGTCAAAAAGAGTCAGTAGTCTTCACGGTTGCTTTGACTCCTCTGGAAACCGGGTGTGACCCAAACGAAAGACAAGAATCAGTGCAAGGGGAATGCCGCCACCCTTGCTTCACCAGTGGAGATGCTAACAGATGGATACTACTTTTACCAAGAGTTGGACAGCACGTGCGTATTCTACAGCTAAAATAACATGCTTAAGGAACACCCACAGATACTTGAAATTGTTTTCCCGAATAATTGTGTCAGTCTACTTTAAGGAAGGTTATTATCCATGATGGTTTTCAGTCCGTTTGCCCAAGAACAAGAAACTAAAACAAACACATAGTGGAAAAATGGCATCTCTGTGTTCCACAAAATTCTTTGTCCTGTCTGCTCACAAGGCCTCTCTGTGCTGAGAGCTCAGGAGAAGAGCAAGACTGCATGTCTCTTCGCTTTAGAAAGACATTAGTGCCATCATAAGATCATTATCCCATGACCTGCGCTCACCCTAATTACTGCCCACGAGCCTCACCTCCAAATACCAGCACCTTAGGGGGTAGAGCTTCAACATGTGATCTGGGATGGGGCAAAAGCTCTCAGCTCATAGCATTGTGTGTATCAGTGATAGTTCTGGAAGCTGACCAAAGAAGGAAATCCAATCACTTATATATTTGATGTTATCTAAAAAAAGGGAAACAAAAACAAAACCTGTCCAATACTGATTTGGATGCTGACTGAAGCTAAATATCTTTTATGCTCACTCATAGAAAGAATAAAGCAGTTTATAGGGAACAGTGACCTCAAACACATCACTACAGTCATTACCATATAGGTTTCATGAAGCAATTTCTTAAAGTATTCTTAAAATCAGCTAGTGACATAATGCATGATGAGAGTTTAATAATTGTGATTCTATCCTGAAACCGTCTTTGACTTTAGGTAGATTACTTTTCTGTGACTCATTTTCCCCTTCTTTAAAAGCTTTTTCATCTCAAAATATATTAAATAAATTTTGTATAATTAACTTTTCACAGCTACTACCCTACATCATGTATTCAATGAAGAGGATCTAAACATATAGTATTACACCACTCCTTTCAAACCATTTCAGCCACAGAATAATTTCTTAAAAATACATTTAATTCCTATGACAGATAAATTGTTGATCGAAAGAGAGAGACGGAGGGCTGGTCTGGTTGGAGCGAAAGTCCCAGAATTCAGCGTTTTCCAGTCTCCACAGTCCTACAGAGCTGCTCTAAAGCTGGTTCTACTAAACACCCAGGGTGCAAAAACAACTCTGGAAATAGTTATAATGAAAGGAGCACACAGGCATTGAAATCAGCTATTCCCAGGTTCAAGCTCTGAATTTAATTCTCATCTGCTTTGTGGGGGCAGGCCCGGGTTCTGTGATGCTTCATGCAACCTGGAAGCTTCTCTTTTAAGACCCAGAATACAGGACCATGAATAAAAAAATAAGAATAAGACCTCAAAAGACGTTGGATGTGAGAGGAGTCCTCAATTTTAGCTGAATGACCTAGGAAGAGTTTCTTCATGAATCTAAACTCATTTTCTTAGCTGTTAAGTGAACAGAGTAAAATATTTCTTGAACATGGCCAGGAGAATTAAATTAGATAATGTAGGTAAAGCATCTAGCAATCTGGCAGGGGAAACAATGGGTATTAACTATACCATACTGTCCTCATGGTTTTGTCAAAGACCAATTATACCAATATTAGACAGGCAAGGAAGAGTTTAATACTATTGAACAGGAAAAAGTGACGGAATGCAATTCTACTGCAACTACAGACAGGAGTGTTTTTAAGCACTGGGCTGAGCTAGTGGAAAATTATTAGGATAAGGCAGAGAAGGTTGGTCAGTGTTACCAGGTCATCTGTGTTTGCTAATTGGCCCTTATCAAAGTTAGGCTCTTACCTCCCACGGAGTTTTGAGAGTAGTGTTAAAGATTCATCACTGAATAATTTATAAATGATGAATAATAACATGTCTAATACCAGCAAAGCAGAACCAGAACATATCATGGACAGCAGGGGCACTGATGAATTTTTAGAAACATTAAAATTCCTGAAATATTTATATCAAGAATATTTTAAACACACAAATAACCTAGGGGAGGTGAAACATCTCTTCTTACTTAATAGCACTGTTAATCCAACTCAATATATCAAATAAACCTAAATATTTAGATATTTCTATTTTTACAAGGTAAAATAATATTTTTGCTATTTTTTCACTGTTGTTGTTATTTTCCAGGGTCCTTCTTGAGAATTCCAAAGTCAGAGTAAGGTAGAAAATTTCACTTAGCATTCTATTTTGAAAAGGCAAAATATCAGAAGACATCAACAATGTCAAAAGACTTGGACACAGCTAAAAATGATCACGAGTCACTAAGATACAGTACTTAACGACCAATTTAGGCAAAGTGTCAAAAAATTTTCACAAGCAAATATAAGTGGTGTTTGATTGAAACAGCAACTGTAGCTCTTCTAAAGGTGAGAAGATTGATTTACTTAAATAATCAAATACATGATAAAGTTAACAAAACACAGGAGGTTATTCTGGTAAAAACATATAATCTATACCCTTGAAAAATTACTCGTAAGGAAAAGAAATATATATTTATGATCTCTCATAAAGATCAAATTAATAATCCAGGAAAATGTTGTCATTTAACAGAGGGAAAAACAAACTTTAGTTTTGCATCAGTAGAGCATTGATACTAAATTCATTTTAAACAAATAAATTAATCTATTTAACCTTAATTAGCTTTGGATACACAAAATAAGAGCCCATTACTGTAAGCCTATTACTGTCCCTATCCATTTGTTCAGACTTTGTACTAAATTTTCTTCTCAGAAACAACCAGACTCTTTACTTTCTAATTTATTTTTTATTGAATTTATTGGTGCGACATTTTTTTAATTCTATTGGTTTCAAGTATACAATTCTACAATACATCTTCTGTGTATTGTATAATGTGTTTGCCACACTAAGTCTCTTCCCATCACTATTTGTCCCCTTTGATTCTCTTCTGCCTCCCGCAGCAGTAACTTTAGGGCAAATTGACTTTTTACCTTAAAAAAAAAAACCAAACACATTCTATGTTCTTCATATATTTTGCATACAAAGCTGTTTCTCTCTGCCCTAATTATTTCTAGTAGTTTCATTTAGATGTATTGATCATAATTTTAATCACTCATGGTTTGTATTTTACAGAGAAAAATAGATAATTATGAATAGTATTATATCAGTACTTTGTGGCAGGCTAGTTAAGTTTATGAATATACCGTCACAATTTTAATATGTTTTCTTATAGTGCAATTTCTCAATATGGCAAAAAGAGCATATTAACAGAACAAATATATTTAATCTTTCTGTATCATGAAAAATAAGAAGACAAGAATATGTAAACAGATACATGCTTAATAATGAATGGGTCAGTAGATTATCTTAGAAATAATCTATATATATATATTTTATTTTTTCCAGAATAATAAGTTTTATGTATATTTTGATAGATTTTTCCCATCTTAATAGAAATATTTTGTTTCATTTAAAACCATAGCGTTTACTCTTGATTGAATGTATTGGGGTGACATTGGTGGGTAATGCAATACAAGGTTAGGAGCGCAGATGAGTAAAACACCATCTGCACACTGCACAGTGCACCCATCTCCCCAAGAAAAGTTTCTCTCTGTCCTCATTTTGCCCTCTTTGCCCACCTCCGCCTGCTCCTCACCTCACTGTCCCTCTGGCCATCACCACACTGTTGTCTGTGTCTATTTGCTACATACATGTTTTTTGCTTAATCCCTTCATCTTCTTTCATCCAGTCCCCTAACCCCCTCCATCTGACATTTGTCCATCTGTTCCATGTATTCATGCTTCTTATTCTATTTGGCTCATCATTTTATTTTCTTTATTAAATTCCACATAAAAGTGATCCCACTTCTGGGACTATAACGTAAGAAACCTGAAACATTAATTCAAAAAGATATATGCACCCCTATGGACCTTGCAGCATTATTTACAATAGCCAAGAACTAGAAATAGCCAAAGTGTCCATCAGTAGATTAATGAATAAAACACTGTAGTACATTTACACAGTCAAATGCCTCTTGGCTATTTAAAAAAAAAAAAAAAGGGAAACCTTCCCTTTTGCAACAGCATGGATAGACTTGGAGGTTATTATACTAAGTGAAAAAAGCCAGAGAAAGACAAATAGCATATGATCTACACATATTTTGTATGCTACAAAAAATATTTGGAAACTATTTTTAAGCAGAGATATAAAACATTATGGTGAAAATAAAGTTTTCAGAATAATGACTTAACTTGACTAAAATAAGCTTTATAATTATTATTCTTATATATTTAATAAATATGAACTTTCTTGACTAGTAAACCCAAGTAGAATTAAAATGTATATTTTTATTATGTTTAATACTGATAGGTAATAGTTTTTTATTAAACAACATCAAAGTATTATTGCCAAAGGTTTACTTAATTTATATGAACTTGAGTTTTAATATATTTGAACTAATTTTTATAAAAACATATTTTTCATGTTGTAAGAATCAGAAGTTATGTTTTTAATTTGAAAAGGTAAGAAATGTTTCTATAAACCTCATTTATCTGTAATCCCATCATAACAGAAATCCTTTAATAGAAATTATCATTTGGTAATTCTATCCAGAGAGGAAAATATCGTATATGTATAAACATATAACATACACATAGAGAAATGCAGACCTCCCAAACAGAGACCTTAAAGCTATAGCTCTAAAATTATAGCCATGTTTCAGGCATAAATGCAGTATTACCAAACTCATTAATTTATATACATGATGTGGCTCTTCCCTTTGCTGTACTTTATGTGTTTATCAGAATTTTGTCTCTAGCGGATGGATGAAATCGAGAAAACATCCTCAGGTTGAGGGCTAATCATCAGTATGTGTGAAGGAGACTTCTAAGGTTGACTTTTGTCCATATGATTTTATGGAGACTTTGAGCTAAAGTTTGGGTATGGGCCAAAAGGTACCACAAGCAAATGTCTGGATGTCTCTCTTAATCTGAAGGAATAAAATATCCAGTCTGTTTTTTAGCCTTTTCAGTGTCAGGTGGTTGCTTTGGGAATTTTTGACTCCTAGAGGGGTGAAAGACTTAAAGCTCAAGTTGAGAGGTTGGAATGAGAAGAGAAATGTCTGGCCGAGGTAAATGTTTTAAAGCAGATGAGGGTTTTGAAGGGGGACATATCAAAGGATTCAAAGGAGTGAAGGAAAAAAATCAAAGGTGGTAAAGGAGAAAGGAGGAACAGAGGTGATAGAAAGGGGAAGGTCTTGGATGAGTTAAGATCTCTTTGTGATATCTCAAGTTTTCCATAAAGGCCATTGAAATTCCAAATTATCCTCAGTAAAATTATATCAAAGAGCAAGGAAGTGGACCAAGTTAACGTTACAGTGACAGAGCATATGGTCAGCAGGAGTGTTTAAAGAAGAAAAATCAGAAGAGTAAAAATTTTCCATGAGGGAAAGTGGCACCCAATTAACAGACTAAAGATCAAACAAGATTTCAACACAGGAAGGATCTCAACACACCCTGCTATCTCAACACAGAGTAAGTACTCTAAGTACCAAAGAATCAAAGCTCCATCAAGTGAGACATTACCAGTAAGAATATTCTATTAGAATTAAAGTCAATTCCTTCCCATGTTTCAATGGTGGGATGCCAGAAGTGTTGAGTCATAAGATTAACCAAAGTTTCCTTAATCAATCAGTCATGAGTGAAGACCAAGGTTAAAGTCCTAAACCAAGCGTCCTTGGTGAGAGGCCTGAGAGTCCAATGATGAATCCTGACCTAGTTGTAGCCCCAAACTATCAAAGAAAATTTGCAAAAAAGTTAAGTGGACAGAGTAATAAAGGAGAGAGATTAAACTCAACTCCATTGAAATGGCTGGGGTAAGCTAGATGAAAAATAGTAGAGCACATTAGTGATAAGGTTTGTCACTGTGATTAGTCCATCTGTGCTTGCTAATTGGCACTAATTAAAGTTAGACTCCTCCCATCCTTCAAAGACTTGGATAAGGGGGCACAATCTCCTGTGATGATTCTAATTCAAAGAATGTGTCCAAGGTCCTTGAAGAAGACTCCCTCTACTACAAAACAGCCAAGAGCCTGCAATGCGTTTCTATATACATACACATACATATATCCCCAAAGAAGAACTGGCAACTACAAGTTTCCTATCAAAAATGCTCTAAGAAAAGGATGGTCCAAGGCCTAGAGTCAGTAAGATGTGTGTCTAAAGTTAAATAAATCTGGAGGAAATGTTAAGTCTTGGTCAGTTACTTTGAATCACTGACAGCATCAAAATTACACATGACATAAATCCTCATTAATGGAAGCAAATGCAATTATTAAAGAAAAAAATCACTTGCATGTTCTTTTAAAAACTGTATATCATGGTTGGTTGCTTAAAAATCACTTCTCAAGTAAAATATTCAGTCAAGAATGCAGCAAGGAGCAAGAATGCAGAAGGAGCATTCAGAGTCTAGAGACAAATCGGTGTAGCCAAAGGACACAAAATAAAGAATACAGGATAGGAATCAGGTCTTAAACAAAAACCAGGGGGAAAAGAAAGAAAGTACCATTATTCAGCCTCACAATGCAGAAACAAACAGAAGCAAACAAAAAAACAGCAGAAGGGATAATGCTTGAGGGGTTTAAACTTTTGTATGAGTTTAATAAAATTTTCCTCACCACCATAAGCAGGAGGAAGAAGAATTGGATCCCGACTATACTTCAGGCTTCCATTGGACCTACATAACGTATACGTACTGAAAATGTTAAGTTGTTCCAATTCAACTTAAAAAAAAAACATTTAAGAATAATATCTTATTAATATATAAATATGGCAATCTAATTGGTTATATCTTGATTTGTTTTAAACATTATAAATTACAATTATGAAGTTTTTCACTAGGTTGCATTTGTAGACCAAACCACAATTTTATAACTCATTGAGCATTTTTAAACAAGTTCTTCAGCTTTTGTATTAAGACACTGCAGATTTTATTTCCTAGTGAAAAGCACAATTCAAGTCATTGTTGAGTCAAAATACATACAGTTGACAAGTCACTGATCACTAAGAGTCCTCCACTCTAATAGATATCTCTCTACATACCTATATTATACAGTTAGCTAACATTTTTGTAGACAAGTATTTTTTAAGTGATACGGGTAGATCTGAATCAAGGCCTGGCCAGACCCTGGAGAGGGGAGGGGCGGTAAGAGGAGGCTGCCTGAGGCAGCAATAAAGGAGCTGGTGTGGATTTCCTTACCCCCGGGCAGAGATGCTCAGGAGGAAACTTTGCGCAGAGTCTGCACAAGGCTAGAGAGAATGATTGATAGAGGGAGAAACCCTCCTATACTCATTCCGTGCTTGGAGGAAGGGGGAGGTGCTGCACTGGAGTGAGACATGCCAATCTCGTCTAAG
>PVKU01001840.1:178963-264956 GCA_004027475.1 Anoura caudifer | reverse complement strand
CCAACCAACATATACCTTTTGGGAGTCCCAGAAAAAGAAGTGTTCCTTTTAAATTCTGTAGCAATCTCCCTAGGTTCTGGAGGGAACTCTACCTTTGCAAATTTTCTTAAATCTAAAATTGTCCCAAAATTAAAAATTTACTTTTAAAAAAGGGGGCTGGAGAGAGGAACTTCCTTCTCTTGGGTTTCCAATTTTAACTATAGATAAATTAGGTCTATTTTGAATTAATTGACTCTTGCTTCCCTGTTGTCTTTTCATCACAGTCTTAACATCATTACATTAACGTATTAGCTAAAGCTTATTGAAAGACACCACTTTTGGCGAGTGTGCTCACATAGGGCCACTGTATTGGCTGTGCAATTTGTGCGCGGTACCCAGGCACTCAGAGGGGAGCCACCGAGGGCTGAAACCCAGTCTGTGTTATCTACTAAGCTGCTGCACTCCCTGGAGCTGGGCTCCCTTGGCCCAGAGGTAGAAGGTGCCATATGTGCCAGCAGTAGGCCTGTGCTCTTGGAGAGCAAGTGCTTCTCTTTGTCACCCCTGCCCTCGATCCTCGCTACAGAGGAGAAGCTGTAATTAAAGTTAACACTCAGAGAGAGACTGACCTAGTGATGGAGAGAGGGATGCTGGGTGACATCCCATCCTATGTTTCCTCTTGTCTCAATCAGCAGACCTGGCTTCCTTAAGGTTTTATAGTTCAATCTCCTTTTCATTTAGATTACCCCCACCAGCCTTAGCTAATTTATTGAGTTTTCATTTCTTGCAGAATATTTTACAACTCTTCTAGTTCTGATATACAACACAATAACCATAGGATCAGCTGGGATAGATAGTTACAGTGCTGCTATTTTAGTAAATATTTCACACCCAGCTGTGGTGGAAGACAGGGGGCTAATTTGTGGCATTTTCTAATTTCCATGGTGAAAATCCTGTAACCATGGCTGATTTCAAGCTACCAACATGATGTGAATGAATACAAAATGGAGAACACTGCACACAACTGGGTCTTGAAAGCGTGTATGAGCTAGCTCCAGTACGCTACTGGAAAGCTCCCATTAGTTCCAACTTTGTCCTCTGATGGGGTATGAGAACAGTGTGTGTCACCAGGTGGTAAAGCCCACAGGCTAAAAATATGGGTTCAGATGTGATCTGTTTAGCATGTTTAAGTGTTTAAAATATTTTGGGTTAGCTGCCCAAATATGCCTGGGTTGTGGGCCAAGTCCCTGGTTGGGGGCATGCGAGTGACAACTGATTGATGTTTCTCTTGTGCATTGATGTTTCTTTCCCTATTTTTCTCCCTCTCTTCTCCTCTTTTTGAAAATAAATAAAATCTTAAAAAATATATCTATTCCCACTTTTCATGAGAAATAGGAATATATTACAATATTTGGCCTGGTGCCCAGAAATGTTCACTGATTTATCCAAGCTGACATGGAGATTATTCAAGGTCACATGAAGAATAACTGTCTGAACCAGAACAAGAACTCAGATTTTGTGACTCCCAAACCAAAGTTTGCACCACTTACTTCTTCAAGCTGCCCTCTCATTTCCTTGTCCATTATCATCTTCACTAAAATTTTCTCACTTGGCATTTTATCTGCAGCTGGTGTTCTCTACAGTTTGCTTGCTTGGCACTTTCTTCATCTGTTTACAAAGTATTATGTGACCAAGTGTTGTTAAGGTCTCAGCTATGGGTTCATAACCAGGTGAGTCATGACAAAAACTCTGGGCATCAACCACTCTCTTCTTGGTTCACTTTTACATTTTAGAATACCAGTTGCTGTTTTTATAAAGATAATGCAGTTTCATGAAGAAGTAAGAGGAGGAGTTGAAGAAGGGGGATTTGTAGGAGGAAGAGGAGGAGAAGGACAGACAAGGACAGCAAAGGACAGGGGGAAATAAGAAAGTGAGCCCAAACCTACCATTAACCCTTGTTATTAGAGAACATTGCTTCAGACATCCTAGGTAAATACAAAGAAAAAGGCTGGTGGTCAAAAGAGGTATCATTCTAATGTGCTATTTTAAAATAATATTAAATTTAATTATATTTGAATTTGACAAAGGAAACCAAAGTGAAACTGTAACAAAAGCAAAACTGAGGGAACTGCTGAACTCCAAATAAATCTTTGTTTATAACAAGGAACATTAGTTCTTTAAAGACACTCCTAAGATTAAGAAAAATGCATAATAAGCATTAAGAGTTTTGAGTCATTATGTTCTTTTCCCCCACTTTCATGCTGTACTTTTTGAGAGTGTCTTTGATGTGCTGCTGGGAGAGCTGAACACGTTAGTGCACTAAAAACTGCTCGATCTCCCCTTTCTTCTGCTGAGTTAAGTTGGTTCGTTTCGTTTTATGTGGTTATAATTTTAATATTTACATTCTGTTTTGTAACCATAATTTCCACAAGTGGTTAATCTTTGTTACATATTTAAGGGAGTTCAGTGCTCTGCAGTCTTTTATCATATCTTTTCCATTCTATAATACAAATTTTAAAATATATTAAAATCTTTCTGGTCAGCATGCTTTTAAGCAGAATGTTATTGACCAACTGTGATATTATGTGAAGAAAATACCACAGGGGTGATATTTAAACTAAGTAAAGCTGGTCAGTGGGGGAGGGCTGTCCTTCTCCTGGGTGGCAGCCTGAGATCAGTAAAGTTGGATGCCTACAAATGACAATCTAAGCTTCAGGCCTCAGCCATTTGTGACTCATGGATCAAGATTACCTCATGGCCCATCTGTAAAGGTCTAGTTCCTATTCAGGGGCTCTGGCTCTCAGATAAGGCAAGGAGGTAAAGTGGTTCAGAGCATTTTCTAGGAGTCGGACGAACCTGAGTTTAAATCCTGGCTCTACTACTTACTATCTGGGTGACTGATCTTAAGTAAAAATGATCTCTAAATCCCAGTTTTTTCATCTGTAAAATGGGGTAATGACACCTGTCCTTTAGAATTGTCGGCAGAATAAACGGGATCATACGTGTCATGCACTTAGCACAGCGCCTGACCATTATTATTACATTGTCTTAAAAATACATGGCAATTCAGAATGACTAAGTCTTTGGCTTGTGTCCATCTGACATAAGCTAGGCTGAACTGTCGTTTGTGTCATTTTTTTGTGTGTTACCACTTCTCTTAAGGTGACTAAAGTCAGCAGGCATTCTTCCCTTTATGTTGCAATTTTACGCCTCATGTGAACCTCAGGAAATGAACAGATTTCAACACGCTTAGCAAATAGGAAGGCTCAAATAAGAAAATCTACCTATCATAGAAATCAACAGAGGTAAAGATTCATTCAATCATTCCTTCATTTAACAGATCAAAAAGTATTTATTGAGTACTCAACATATGCCAAGCACTAGTCTAAATGTTGGAGACACAGTGTCGGACAAAAGTGACAAAGGCAGCCTGGGAATAAAAGGTACATTTATGTTGGGGGGTTGGCACTATGCATTTAGTAGGTGTTATTTACTGATTATACAAATAGTTAGAAAATATATGGTAACTTTCCTGATCAAATTGCTTACCAGAGTATAAGATAACATGGGAGGGGTCTAAGTAATGAGGCACAAGTAAATGAATACGAACAATTGAAAGGATAGTGAAACTCAGAAAAAGAGTGTGGCTCTGGGTATAGAGGTTCAGGATACACTGGTTCATGGTCGCACACTTCACACCATCTCTTTAATCAGTATTTTAATTCCCATTGAGATTCATTTCATAGTTAGACACAGCCAGGTGACACCCTTTCCCTTTCCTCTGAAGTATACTTAAAATTCTCATTATGAAAAGTATTATTCAAAGTTTAGGCCTTATTATTTAATTGAAGTGATACATGAGAAAATATGAATCAGTAAAGGAATGGTAAACTTACTATTGTTTTAAATCCTCACCCAAGGATGTGTTTATTAATTTGAGAGACAGGGAGAAACAGAAACATTGATGTGAAAGAGAAACATCAATTGGTTGCCTCCTGTATGCGCCCAGACTGGGGATTGAACCTCTCAAGCTAGGTATGTGCCCTGACTGGGAACAGAACTCGCAAACTTTGGGTGCATGGGACAATGCTCCAACCAATTTAGCTACCTGACCAGGGTTAACTCACTACTTTTTCACAAAACAAAATGAAAACATGACTTAGGAGAAAATAAAAAGTATTTAGAAATAAAACTTACAGAAAATATTTAAGACCCTTATGACAAGAATTGTGAATCTTCTCAAAATATATTAAAGTAGACCTAAATAAAGTAAGAGATATGCCATATTCATAAGTGGGAAGACTGAGTGTAATACAGCTATTAATTCTAATTTATTCTATAAATTTAATATAATTCTAATAAAAATCCCAGCAAGGCTTTTTAATAGATCTTGAGAAATTCAAGAATTTATATGAAAGAACAAATATCCAAGATTCACCAAGATAATATTGAAGAAGAACAGCATTGAGGGACTTGTCTTATTAGATGTGAAGACTTGTTATGAAGCTCTAGAAGTTAAGAAAATATCATTTTGCCCAGAGATAGACAGAGACAAGTGGAACAGAATTGAGAACTACGAAACAGATACATGTACATAAAGAAATCTGATATAGGATAAAGGAGACATTATAATCAGTGGGGAAAGAATGGACCAGTGAATAAATGATGCTGATTAAATTGTTTATTCATACAGAAAAAAACTTGTTTGACTTCAACCACATATCATAAACAAAAATAAATTCCATGTGGATTAAAGACCTAACTGTGAAAATAAAAGTCCCAACCATAAAGGAAAAAAAGTGACAAATCTGACTATATTAAAGTGTAAAACTTCTCTTTGACAAAAGATACCATAAAGTAAAAAAAGGCACACAGTACATGAAGATATTTGCAATGTAATAAATGATCAATGGTTGAAATTTAGAATATTTGTAGAATTCTTATGAATGAATAAGAAAAAGACATATAGTCCAATAGAATATAGACAAAGGATCTATACATGCAAAGAGGAAATACAAATAGTCATTAAACATATCAAAAGATGTTAAATCTCACCTGTAATCAGGAAATCAAATTAAATCAACAAGTAGTTTTTCACACATATGAAACAGGCAAAACTTTAAAAAGTATAAAAATCCAGATGTTGACTAAAGTATGCTATGGTCTGAATGTTTGCATCCCCATAAAGTTTGTGTGTCAAAATCCTAACCCTTACAGGTGATGGTATTAGGAAGTGAGGCCTTTGGAACATGCTTAAGTCATTTAGAGTAGTGCCCTCAGGAGTGGAATTGCAGTTGACCCTTCAACAACATAGAAGTTACAGGTGCCAACCCTCCATGCAGTCAAAGAATTCACATATAACTTCTGACTCCACAGTTGGCCCTTCACATCTGCAGATTCAACAACTGGGATGGAAAACAGTATTTTTGATCCATGGTTAGGAAGCCAAGGTTGGGAATCTGCTGCTGGGATGCAAAGATACTGTTTTCCATCAGTGGTTGGTTGAATCCCTGCATGTGAAACCCATGGACACAAAGGGCCAACTGTATTCATTGAAAAAAAAAAAAATCTGTGTTAAGAGGACCAGTGCAGTTCAAACCTGTGTTCAGGGTTCAACTATAGTAACTTATAAAAAAGGCTCCGAAGAAATCCCTCACCCCTTCCATCTTGCGAGGATATAAGGAGAAGTCTGCCACTTGGAAGGTAGCTCTAACCAGAATCCAACCATGTTGGCACCCTGATCTCCAACTTCCAGACTCCAAACTGTGAGAAGGAAATTTTTAAAAAAATATATTTTATTGATTATGCTGTTACAATTGCCCCATTTTTTTCTCCCCTTCATTCCCCTCCACCCTGTATCCCCCACCATCATTCCCCTACCTTAGTTCATGTTCATGGGTCATACACATACGTTCTTTGGCTTCTCCATTTGTCATACTATTCTTAACCTCCCCATGTCTATTTTGTACCTACCAATTATGCTTCTTATTCTCTCTACCTTTCCCTCATTCCTCTCCCTCCCCCTCCCCAGTGATAACCATCCAGGTGGGCTCTATTTATGTGACTCTGTTCCTGTTTTAGTGTTTGCTAGTTCATTTTTGTTTTTGTTTTTAGGTTTGGTTTTTGGTAGTTGTGAGTTTGTTGTTATTTTACTGTTCATATTTTTGATCTTCTTTTTCTTAGATAAGTCCCTTTGATATTTCATATAATAAGGGCTTGGTGATGATGAACTCCTTTAACTTTACCTTGTCTGGGAATCACTTTATCTGCCCTTCCATTCTAAATGACAGCTTTGCTGGATGGAGTGATCTTGGATGTAGATCCTTGCCTTTCATGACTTGGAATACTTCTTTCCAGCCCCTTCTTGCCTGTAAGGTCTCTTTTGAGAAATCAGCTGACAGTCTTATGGGAACTCCTTTGTAGGTAACTATCTCCTCTTCTCTTGCTGCTTTTAAGATTCTCTCCTTATCTTAATCTTGGCTAATGTAATTATGATGTGCCTTGGTGTGTGCTTCCTTGGATCCAACTTCTTTGGGACTCTCTGAGCTTCCTGGACTTCCTGGAAGTCTATTTCCTTTGCCAGATTAGGGAAGCTCTTCATTATTTTTTCAAATAAGTTTTCCACTTGTTGCTCTTCTTCTTCCCCTTCTGGTACCCCAGAATTTGGATGTTGGGACATTTTAAGATGTCCTGGATGTTCCTAAGCCTCTCCTCATTCTTTTGAATTCTTGTTTCTTCATTCTTTTCTGATTGGATATTTATTTCTTCCTTCTGGCCCACTCCATTGATTTGAGTCCCAGTTTTCCTCCCATCACTATTGGTTCCCTGTGCGTTTTCCTTCATTTCACTTATTGTAGCCTTCATTTGTTCATCTAATTTGTGACAAAAATCAACCAATTCTGTGAGCATCCTGATGACCAGTGCTTTGAACTGTGCATCTGATAGGTTGGCTAGCTCTTCGTCATTTAGATGAATTGGCTCTGGAGCCTTGATCTGTTCTCCCGTTTGAGCCTTTTTTTTTTGGGGGGGGGCGGGGTCTGGTTGCAGCTGTTACACATAGTGAGGGGCAGAGCCTAAGGTATTCCCCCGGGGGCAGCCCGGTCACTGGGTTGTGACGCTATATATAGGTGAGGGGTCTTGGTGTTTTCAGGTTTTATCCTGGCTCTGGGGCCCTGGGTTGCGAGTTGTGTCTTGTTTCCTATTTTCACCTGGATTATCTGCGTGTGAATGTGGGACCGCCTGGTCAGCCAGCCACCTTGTGGCTGGGGCCTGCTGGCCGCTGCATGGAGGCCCGGGTCTATCAGCAGCTACCTGAGCACCCAGGTCCGTAATCCTGGCTTCCTCCTGATGTGACTCCGCCCCTCTTACCAGTCTGGATGAATGGTTGTTGAACCTCCGTACAGTTCAATTTTCTCTCAGTTCTGGTTGTTTTCTTGTTTCTAAATCCTTGTTGTCCTTAATTTTGGTTATGCGAGGAGGCACAGTGTGTCCACCTATGCCTCCATCTTGGCCAGAAGTCCTACTTGAAAATAATGAAGTAATTCATTTTAAAATTCCTAGGAGGTTTCTGAAAAGGGAGTACAATGTGAGGGGTGTGTGTGTGTGTGTGTGTGTGTGTGTGTGTGTGTATGGCATTATACTTTAATAAAACTCTTTTTAAAGCAATTATGGGAGGGGGGGAACCCCTAGAAGGTAGAAGTCATTATCCTCATTTTTCTTTTTGTTTTTTAAAGATTTTATTTATTTATTTTTAGAGAGAGGGGAAGGGAGGGAGAAATAGGGAGAGAGAAGCATGGATCGGTTGCCTCTTGCCATGCACCCCAACTGGGGATCAAACTTACAACCCAGGCATGTGCCCTGACCAGGAATCGAACTGGCAACCTTTTGCTTTGCAGGATGATGCCCAACCAACTGAGCCACACCACTCAGAGCCATTATCCCCATCTTTTACAAGAGAAAACTGAGACTCAGGCTCAATTAACTATAACTTGTTCTAGGTCTCATGGCTAATAAGTGGCAGAGATAGAATTTGAATGCAGGTCCAACGTCCATTCTCTTTTGACTGTTTTGGGTGTACCTCTCCTTGGAAGCAAGGTCTATTTTAAAAGAAAAATTTGTTTACTCAAATTCATCTTCATTTGGTGTAATGGATATTTATCACCCTGTTTTCAGTGAAGAATGAAGAAAGGCTAAATGAGTCTGAGATACCCTTTTATATCCCTTTTTGCATTCTCCTTTTTTCTGTTATTTAGGGAGCGATCTCCTGGTAGCTATTTGAAGAAGTGAAAAACACAGCCTTGGTTATCAGTATCTCATTATCTCCAGTGATTTTTTTTACCTGCCCAGCATCTATTTCCTTTTCTTCTGGTAATAGCATCTGCAGCAGTTGGAATTGTATTTGGCTACAAGGAACTAGAAGCACAACTAAGAATAGCTTAAACAAATAAGGTTTCTTGTGTCATATAATATGTCTGGATGTTCACAGTCAGGGCTAATGCAGGGGCTCATTGGAGCTATTGGGTATCCAGGACATTTTTTTGGTTAATCAGCCTTGGGTGGTGTTCAGATGCATCCTCATACTTGTTGCTTTATAGTCACAAAATGGCTGCTGCCTCCCTGGCATCACATCCATATCCCAAGTAGAAAGAAGGGTAAAGGACAAAGGTGCAAAAGAGCCACGCCAGATTTTTTTCGGGAAAGCAAGTTTTTCCAAAATGCTCCACCTACCACACTTCTGCTTATTTCCTGGTGGTTGAAACTGGATGACATGGTCACTCCTAGGCCCACAATAGGGCTAGAGGAGTAAAATATCTGATAATTTATCCCAGAGGTCAGGATAAGAGAAGATTCTTCCTAAAATCAAGGGGTCTTGTTCTAACTGAATCACTGGAATTTGGAGCAAGGAAGGTGGGGGGGGGGATGTATGTTGAGTGGCAGTGGACATTATTTGCTATAGAACCTTCATTATCCTTTGTGGAATCCATGCTCTCCCATATTCAACCCATGTGGATCAGATGGAACATCCCCATTTGAAATAGAACTGCTGCCCTGACTGGCGTGGCTCAGTGGATTGAGTGTCGACCTGTGAACTGAAAGGTTGCCGGTTCGATTCCCAGTCAGGGCACATGCCTGGGTTGCGGGCCAGGTCCCCAGTTGGGGGCGTGCAAAAGGCAACCAATCGATGTATCTCTCACACACTGATGTTTCTCTCCCTCTCTTTCTCCTTCCCGTCGTTCTTTCTAAAAGTTAATAAATAAAATCTTAAAAAAAAAAAAAAGAATGAAATAGAACTGCTGGGTTCTATTGCCCGCCACTGGAAAAAAAAAAAAAAAAAGACTTTTAATGCTAGAGTCTTATGAAAAGGAAAGGAACTATTTATTCAGAAGTTATACAGGATTAAAATAATGGCAGAATTTTTCTGTTAAATCCGACTCCCTTAAAAACAAAAGAAACACTCACAAACATACACAGTCCTGCCTCCCCTTGCCAATACAGGTCTGTCTCAGAGCATACCAGCCAGGGTACTGTCTCTTAGAAAAACAGAAGTCCACAGCTCAAATTCCCATTTGTGTTCCAGCTTCTTCCAATCATCCATGCTTGGCTAGGCTCCTGCTCTTACTCCAAAACCTATGGCCCCTCCTCATGGTGGGCAGGTGGGGGTCCTTCTGCATCCTTTCAAACTGCATGACCAAGACCTCTTACAGCTGCTACGTGGTCAAGAGGCTTCTCCTTCTCAAGCCATATAGTTAAGAGCTACATGGTCCAGAATGCAATGGCTCCCCCACTTGAGTTTAAATCCCCACTCTGCTCCTCCTCCATAACCCCTTTCTGACTCCCCCTAAATCGGTTACCTCTGCTAGTACTCTATAGTCTCTTTGTATTTCTTGGCTGCCATAGTTAGTTGGGGCAGGCTTGGCCTCATGACATAAAGGAATGACCTTCCTGCTCTCTAGCAGACCAGCAAGTCCCTCCAGCTAATCAGGAGTCAAAGTCACGCCCATCTCCCTGGCTCCAAGCATCTGCCACGGCTACTTAACATATCTATGAAGCTAGCCAGCTGTTATTGATATGCAAAGTTCCTCTCAATGGCGGCCCTCCACTTCTCCCTCCCCTAAGCCAGGTTAGTGGGGAACTTCCCCATTTTGGGGACCTCTAGCTCATCACCCCATTACACATTCACAAGCCATGTATAAGAATGGACAGGATAAGCTTAATTCCTGAAAGAATTTCTGCTGGAACTATTGAGGAAGTGAGGCCTTCTTGGCTGAGAGTGCTGGCTATGAGGAAATAAACCTTAATCTGCCAGGACCTGCATGTTCCTGATATGGGTCTAAGATGCGGTAGTCAGATGAAGAAAGGGACCCTGGTCCAGCTGGGTCTGAATCTAGAGATTGGTTCCTAGACCTTTTATTACTTGACCGTATGAATTCTCTCTGTGCCTAGTCCAGTTTAACGTGGATGTGGATTTTGCTGGCAAGAGTCTTTAACAAATGGTGTAGATACAGAGTCACTTCTCTCAGGAGGCCCAGACTCTTCAAATACTGTCAACTTGTCTCTGAAGCATTAGCCAGGCAACCTGAGGAGCCAGTGACAATCCATTATGTGGCCAATGTAGTAAATGACCTAGCATTTTGTATAAAAACAATGTGTCATTTCCTCAAATTGCAACTGATGTGTACTAGTTTTTGATAAGTTTGTAAATTTCATTGTAATACTTTGTACATTCTAAGTCTTGTTCATAATTATGAAGCTTTCAGTTATATAGGCTCAGATTTTATACTTTTTTCTTTTTTAAGGAGGTTATCACTCATACAACTTGGATTTTGGCTAGAAAATAATTGAAATTAGGCTGTATAGGTAAGAAGGAGTATGAGAAAGCAGCACTGTCTTTTAAGCACAGAAACAGAAAGTCAAACCAAAGAGATATATCTTCTAAAAAAAATGGAGTGAATAAGAATTCCTTTTCCAGCTGTAGCAAGTGAAAAGGATAATGAAAGAGAATGATATCATCACTAGATAATGTCCTTAAACTAATAAGATGATAGAGAGACTTGTAAACATTTTTGTTCATTCTTAAATCTTCCATCTTTCTGAGAAAAAAAAAATACTGTAGTATGATCAGAGAACTAGAATAACCTGAAATGGAAAAGCAGGCAGACAACAAAGAAAGGGAAATGGAGGTTTGGAAAGCCGCAGCTCTTACCCGCTGGGATCACGGTCTACTGTGAGAATGTAATGAAATCTAGGTGCCCTCCTCCCAGAACACTGCACTTACAGCCCCCAGACTTTGCATACACTTTCAGGAATTCATAGACATCTTAAAAACCAAACATGGACACTCTTATCCCAATACAGAGATTCACAGATCCTACATTAAAACCCCTCTTAAGCATGTGAATCTTTGTTTTAAAATTCTTTGGGGCAGGAAAATGAAACCAACTCATCAGTCATATTCTTGTCAATAATAATAACTACAATTTAAGAAACTTATTACAGTATGACAAGGCACTGGGCTTAATAGTCTTAAATGTATCACCTCTGAATTGTCATAATTCTTGCAATAACCCCGTAAAGTTGAAACCCTAGGCGGTCATTTTTTTTACAGATGAGGAAACTGGCTGACTTACAGAGGCTGAATAACTTCATGAAGATCACGTGGCAGGGCATGGATTCAAACTCATGTTTGTCTGATACCAAAACATCATCTTCTTCTGGTTGTCATTTCCTGATCTCCCTGGCCCATTTTTTTGTTTTCGGGTGGATGCCACATTTTCACTTTTTTCTTGCAAAAATATTTGAGGGCACCTCCAATATCACAGGAAACATTCCATTACTTTCCTGCTGATGAGATTATTGAATCTATTTTTAAAAAACTGTTCGGTCAGATCACTGCTCAAACTCTGCCCCCTTAGAGAGGCCCTGCCTCATTCAATATTGTACCCCAATACTTCATTACTCTTTATTCCCTTACCTGCCTTATTTTTCCTCATAGCACCTCTCATATCTTGGCATGTTATTATATATCAGTTTACTATAGTGTCTCCAAGAACTTTATTTACTGCTGCACCCCCGGTACCTAGCATACAGACTAGCCTATGGAAGGTACTCTATATATTGATGTGGGAAAGAGTGAATGAATGATTGATTGTTCAGGGGAGCAAGAGGAAAAGTACCATATCCGGTCTTTGTTCCTGCTTCACATGGCTCTTACTGCAACAAGATGGGAACTTTCCAGACCAGTGTTTCTCCAGCTGGGAGACAGCCTCCCAAGGGAAGTTCTGAGGGAGCTGGGATAAGACCTGCTAAGGTGAGGTGCCTGTGAGTTCAACCTCTTCCTTCTGACCTTTCCGCAGCCTTGACAGTGCCCTCCTTTCTTCCTGTATTAAAGTCCTCCTCAGTGGACCTTTTAAATACCCCTGTATCTAGGACTGACCTCTTCAAGTTCTCCTCGGTCCCTTAATTAATGAGAATCTTGGACTTTCCGACCAAGAACAATGTCACCGAACTTTTGTTTCCTGACCATTTAGAAAACTCAAGAAAGTGGGACAAAAGTCACAGTATAATTAGGCAGATCGATTCTGCTCTGCTGCTGTTGCTCTGTTCAATGTCTTCCTAGCCTCACCAGAGTTTTCTTAATAAAATCAATATTGTGTACTCTGTTCTCTTGTGGAGTTTGAACATTGGTTGTATTAATTTTTTCCCCAGTATTTCCTTAGGCACTGAAGTGAAGATTACTGGTATTTTTTTATTTCCCTTTTATTACATAGTCACCATGTGAATCTTTTAACATCCTCAGTATGAATTTGAAAACATCACAGAAGACCAAGTGTTGTATAATCAGTATGACATTTTATTTATCTAATGTCATTATTTTTTTATTTTTTAGAGCAGTTTAGGTTCACAGCAAAATTGAAGGTGCAGAGATTTCCCATCTACCTCCTGCCACCAGTGTCATAGGTCCCTCAATTGTTTCTTTTTAGTGTGGAATACTATTTCATTGCCCGGATTACAACTGTTTATTCATTCAATTGTGAAGGAAATTTTGGTTGCTTCCAAGTTTTGACAATTATGAAATAAGTTGCTATAAACATTTGTGTGTAGGTTTTCTGTGTGGACATATGTTTTCAACCTGGGCAAATATCAAGGAACACAATTGCTGGATCATATGGTAAAAATGTGTTTAATTTTATAAGAAACCACCAAACTGGCCCCCAAAGTGAACATACCATTTTGCGTTCCCACAAGCAATGAATGAGGGTTCCTGTTGCTCTGCCCCCCTCACTGGCATTTGGTGTTGTTTTAGAGGTTGACCATTTGGATAGGTATATAGTGGTACCTCACTGTTGTTTTAATTTGCATTTCCCTAATGACATATGATGTTGAACATCTTTTCAAGTGCTTATTTGTCATTGGTATGTTTTTTTATTTATGTATTTTTATTTTCTTAATTTTTATTTCTTTATTTTTTTATTGTTGTTGCAGTATAGTTGTCCCAATTTTCCTCCATTGCTCTTCCCCGTACCCTCCCACAGTCAATCCCCACCCTGTTGTCCATGTCCATGGGTCACTTATACCTGTTCTTTAACAAGACCCTTCCCCTTCTATTCTCCCTTATCCCCCCACCCTGCACCTCCCCTGTGGTGATTGTCAGTTTGTTCCTTGTTTCCATGCCTCTGGTTCTATTTTGCTGACTTGTTTGTTTTGTTCATTAGGTTTCTGTTATAGGTGAGATCATATGGTATTTGTCTTCTGCTGCTTGGACTATTTCACTTAGTATAATACTCTCTAGTTCCATCCATGCTGTTAGGAAAGGTAGGGAGCTCCTTCTTCCTTTCTGCTGCATAATACTCTATTGCATAAATGTTCTACAGTTCTTTGATCCACTCATTTACTGATGGGCACTTAGGCTATTTCTAGGACTTAGCTGTTGTAAATAGTGCTGCTATGAACACAGGGGTACACAGTTTCTTCAGAATTGGTGTTTCAGGATTCTTGGGGTATAATCCCAGCAGTGGAATTGCTGGGTCAAAAGGCAGTTTCATTTTTAGTGTTTTGAGGAAGTTCCATATTGTTTTCCACAGTGGCTGCATCAGTCTGCATTCCCACCAACAGTGCACTAACTAGGGTTCCCTTTTCTCTGCATCCTTACCAGCACTTGTTTGTTGATTTATTAATGGTGGCCACTCTGACTGTTGTGAGGTGATGTCTCATTGCGGTTTTAGTTTGCATCTCTCTGATGGCTAGTAATGTTGAGCATCCTTTCATATGTCTCTAGGCCTTCTGTATGTCTTCCTTGGAGAAATGTCTATTCAGGTCCTTTGACCCATTTTTTAATTGGGTTGTTTGTTTTCCTGGCATTGAGTTGTATGAGTTCTTTATATATTTTGGAGATCAAACACTTGTTTAGGGTATATTTGGCAAATATATTTTCCCATACAGTTGGTTTCCTTTTTATTTTGATGATGTTTTATTTAGCTCTGCAGAAGCTTTTTAATTTGATGTAGTCCCATTTGTTTGTTCTTTCCTTTATTTCCCTTGCCCCTAGAGGATGTATCAGCGAAAATATTACTACATGGGATATTGAAATTTTACTACCTATGTTCTCCTCTAGGACTTTTATGGTATCATGGCTTATGTCTTTTATCCATCTTGAGTTTACTTTGGTGTATGGTGTAAGCTGATGATCTAGTTTCATTTTTTTGCATGTGTCATTCCAGATCTCCCAGCACCATTTGTTGAAGAGGCTATTTTTACTCCATTTTATGCCTCTGCCCCCTTTGTCAAATATCAATCAACCATAGAGATATGGTTTTATTTCTGGCTCTGTATTCTGTTGCACTGATGTATGTGTCTGTTATTATGCTAGTACCAGACTGTTTTGATGACAGTGGCTTTGTAGTATAGTTTGATATCAGGTATTGTGATCCCTCCTACTTTGTTCTCCTTTCTTGAGATTGCTGAGGTTATTCAGGGTCGTTTTGGGTTCCATATAAATTTTTGAAATATTTGTCCTAAATCTGTGAAATATATCATTGATATTTTAATAGGGATTGCGTTGAATCTATAGATTGTTTTGGGTAGTATGGACATTTTAATGATGTTGGTTCTTCCAATCCATGAACATGGTATATGCTTCCAGTCATTTGTATCTTCCTTAATTTCCTTCTCCAGTGTTCTGTAGTTTCCCTTCTCCCCAAGAGATCTTACTTTAAATCCCAAGAAGCAGATACGCCTGGCCATGGCATGATGTTTGTCTGCAAGGTGTTTGGGTGCTGTAAATCCAACTGTCATAGAAACTTTAAAAAGAAACATAATTCTCGCAAGGTCAGATGAACTTAAGCATTCCATAAAGCAGCTGGTAAAGAGCTTACAGTGGATAGTTCACTTGAATTTGAAAAACATAGAAATGAACCTGTCAAATACCAGCCAGAGCTGTGGAATAAAAGATTGATGTGATTGATGCAATGAAGAGAGTCAAAGAGAGCAAACAGAAATATCAAGCTAAATTTATAATGAACAGGTTGGAGAAAAATAAAGAACTACAGAAAGCTCAGGACATCAAAGTCAAACAAAACATTGATCCCATCTGGGCTCCTTTAGCAGGCAAAGGAAAGCAGCTGGAAGACAACATGGTACAGAAAGTACAAGAGAATGTGGACATGGAGGTTGTTTCTGACAATCTTACTGCTTAATCATTTCTATGAGTTCACTGGAAAATCTCCTTAGAGACTTAAAACATCTAAGTTATTGATTTATTTTTTACGTCAGGTGACTGAAATGAAAAGGTGATTAAAAATACATCTCTTCTACGTTGCTCTCTGCAAAACATGAGATGTCATGGATGTTAAATTGCAGCTCAATGCTAAACCTTTGCTGATAGATGTACTTATGTAAATCATAAGAATTCTGTAAATACAAAGTGAATTGTGGACATAAAATGATCATACCACTTGGATAATGATATCAGGCAGTATATATGTAATAACTAATGACAGAAATTCATGGCTAGTGATATATAACACAAACTTTTCTTTGCGGGGAAAGAAAAATCCCAAGAACCATTCATTGCTGCAGGCCCATCTGGTCAGGGAGAGTGCGAGGGTAAAGCGTGATGAAAGCATGCACTCTCACGCATGGTTGCTGTTGACTCCTCCTTTGGAATTCTCATTTCTCTCTCTGCCCCAGTTCCGTGGGTGTTTGTATACCTGGTTGCTACCACCATGCCTGGTTTTGGGGCTCCCTCAGGCTTTTGGCTTAGCCACAGACAAATGCATGCTCACTTTATCCCATGTAGCTGTGGTCTTAACAATTCTTTTCTAGCCTTTTCTTCACTGCTAATAATTAGCTCACACCAAGTTCTGATCCCAGTGATTGAGAAGAGCCCAATAGCACATGGTGGCTATGCTCTTGGCCATGCAAATTGGAGGGACCTGACTCTAAATCTCAACTTCACTTAGTAACGTGACTATGTGATTTAGTCAGAAACCAGGTATCTGGTGTCTGGTTGGGACTCCACTTTCTTATTTGTAAAATAGAATGAGGATATCTGCTATACTTATATCAAAGTCTTAGTGAGTGGAAAGAATGAGCTAATGATGCATCCCAAAAGTAAGGTTGTGGCATTACTATTGTGCTATAAAGGAAAATATTCAAATTAGTTGCAATGATCTTTTAGAACACTCTTTAATGTTGAAAGAACCTCCCCCCACCCAGGGTCTGTAAGTAGTGGAGAGGATGGAGAAATTTACCTTTTTATGAAACTTCCAAAAGTGCTCCTACAAAAGCTGACAAGCTACCATGAAACTAAGATCAAAGCTGTTCTCTTTTAAATGGAAAAGGAAAAGATAGCTTGTTATGTTTGCGTTTCTTCACGTGGGGTTGCCTTCTCAGGGCTTGCTACTTTGAGAGTGTGAGCCAATGCTTTTAAGGTAAAAACCAACATCCTCACTTGTGAAATAGAAAAGACAGTTGTAGGATGCACCCTCCCCCCACCCCCGCCCCCGCCCCAAATTATTTGTTAGTTCACATACACTTAGTGTCAGGGAGAAACTGTTCTTAGGGAGCTGGAGGCCTTCACACCTGCCAGGTGAGGCACTTGAGGCTGCTCAGGCTCTTCTAAGAAGGCCCTATTATTTCTCACACTTCATCACTTAGCATCTGGGCGGCTGGGAACTAGGAAGTAGTGCCTAGCAAGGCTCTGTCAGGCCTGGAATTCTCTCCTCCCAGACCCAGCTGCTGAGGGTGCCCTCTGGAGGTTTGTTCACTTTTGAAGTAGTATCTGGCCCCTGCTTTAAACAGAATTAATAGCTGTATACACTTGGAGTCTAGCATATGGTGGGTGCAAACCTGAGCCTGTAATTCCATGCCTTAATTGTACAGCAGGACTTTGACGCAGGCCTTCCCCAAGCTGGTGGTGTGCATGGGAAATGCCTTGTAGATACCGCTCACAATAGGGAAATCCTCTCCCGTGGACTGTGATTGGGACTGAAAGCCTCAATAAAGGGCTGAGCTTTGAGGTGTTTTAAAAGAGAGATTAACACTTATTGTAGAAGTGCTAATCACTGATTGAATTAATCAAGGGCCAAACTACAAGGTGTTAACAAGAAAGATTAGTGACTTTGGGTGTGAATATTCAAAACCAGGGATTGTGAAATCTGGGACCAGAGGTTTTCCTGAGTACACAACAGAAGAAGAACAAACAGAAGACAAGGTAATGAACGACTACTTTTACCCCGCAGTTTCCTCTTGAGCTGGCTGGGGAATCATTGTTAAAAATATTAAATGTCAAGCGCATGGAACAGTGCTTGGCTTATAATAAGGACTCAAAAATATTAGCTATTGTTATTCTTTCTGTCTAGTAAGGTCTCCTGTTAGGATATCAACTGAAGACAAGAGAGAAACTTTTGTTTTCTTTAGAGAAAAAAATGTCAGGTTCACTTACTTTTTTTAAAAATTGAAGCTTAATTTGCCTGTAGGAAATTGAATAGTTCTTAAATGTATAGTTTAATCTCAACTACTTTTGTGATAAAGGACTGGGGAAAATGCTTCAATGCTACAATATGTGCTAACATTATTTTCACGTCCTTTCTGGAAAAAGTGATTTGTACTGCATGCGTCAAATAGCCAAGAAATAGAACCTGAAAGTGAAATTAGAATATATAAGTAAATGGTTGATTCAAATAAACAGCTGTGTCCAAATCACTAAAACTGGATTAAATGGTTTTCTAGGAAGTCTGCATTTGCAGGGAACACAATGGGAGGGCAAAGGGGAGGAGGTGGCACCTGGGGCAGATTGCTTGGAGAATGAAGAGCTCTGAGACAGAATATGAGGAAAAGGCTTGAACAAATCCAGAAGGGGGGAAAAATGGAAATGGATAATATATTAAGTGGTGTTAACTTGGAAAAAAATCACTTAAAAAAATCTGTGTGGACCAATCGATAGTTGAATGAGTGCCTTTTTAGTTCCGAATTGAGGAAGGAAGCGGAAGGCACTAACATTTTTGGGGACTTCGTAGGGCCGTTGAATGGCTGGGAGGAGTAAAAGGATAACTCGGTTCAGGCCTCCAGCCCAAAGATGACTTCGCATTTAGACAATTCCAGACAAAGGACCTTAAATAGGGGGCCCCTTTTAATCCTCACTGTAACCCTACTACTGGGTGAGCGATATAACAGATGGAGAAACTGAAGCTCAGCCTCAAGGATATCTCCTCAGGGTGCTTTTTGACTATAAACCAGCCAAAATGATCCAAGGTTATTGAAGCAATCATCTAAATTTTCTCACGTAGAAAAAAATTTGTTTACTGTATAAATTTAGTAGAGTTATTCGGGTGATTGGCATGTTTAAAATTTTCATCACCTAGACCTGTACTGACCAATAGACCACATAGTATGATTTAAAATCTTCTAGTAGTCACATTTTAAAAAGTGAAAGGCATAAATAACTTAAAGAATATATTTTATTTAATATATAATTTCAACATGTAATCAATATACAAAATTATTAATGAGCTATTTTGCTTTTTTTATATTGAGTCTTTGAATTCTGCTCTTTAGATTTACAGTCTATTTCAATTTGGACTAGCCCCATTTCAAGTTCTCAGTCACCACATGTAGCGGCCCTGTTGGACAACAGACATGATAGACTATGTAAAGTACAAGTACGCTGGTTCTAGCTGTTGGAGGTAATGACCCAGTAGGCCAAGAGTATGAGAGGCCCATCAGAATGTGAATGAGTGAATGGCAATGTCCCCCTTTTTGTTTTTCCAGAGGAAAAGCTAGAATTGATTTTTATTTTTTTTAATTTTTAATTTTTAATTTTTTTGTGCCCAGGACTAATACAGAAAAAGCAAAAGAGCAAAAGTCACCTTTGATCCAGTGTCCTCTGACCAGTCCTGATCTCCAGGGCGGCCACTGTTAGCAGTTCCTGCTGCTAGATCTGTTTCTGCGCCTTTGCACATGTGCAGACATTCAGAAATGTTTTACTGACATGTCTGTCTTTTAAAAGATTGGTGGTATAGCATATATGTTGTTTCCCACTTTGCTTTTCTCATTTGGCAATATGGCTTTGAGAACTCTGCATGTTGCTAGATTCATCAACCTCATTCTTTTAAGCTGTTGCATAGCAGTCTAAAATTTATTTAACCACTTCCCCATCAATGGATGGGCTCTTTATTTTTACTGTTGTTATTATCAGAACAACAACGGATACAGTGTCCTCTTTTTAATATTGAAAATAGCGTGATTTCCAAAGAGGAGGATGGCAAGTCTGTCAGAGACTGAGAAATCAAACAAGTTGTTCAAATTGTGTGACAGAGGGCCACTGCTAATGCCTCTTTGCCTTCCCCAAGCCCTCTCTTAAAGCTACACCATTTCTCCCCAGAGATGTTCAAAATAAGTTATTGCAGGTATTTCTTTGCTACAAGATACTTCCATTTTTCAGGAGTTTGCAATTAGGGTAGACGGTGAATAGAAACAAAATAATTTTCTTAAAGCCCAGGAAAGGTAAAGCCTCCAGCCAGAACTATAGTATGATTCCAGTTTAGAAAATTCACTGGGATTCTTCACCCTGACCCCATCTTCCAGGTTCTCAAAGCCCTCACGTTGCCTCCGCTGCTCTCTGATGTCCAGACCCAGGCCTGCTTTCTCCTTTCTTCCTTGCTAGTGCCCGTTTCTAAAATTCTTCATCACTATAATTCCTCCCGAAGGGTTAAATCAATTAATTTAATACATACACTTTAATCAATAACCAACAGTCCTATAACCTTCATAAGGAGAGCCATACTTTAAAAGATATTTAAATTGATCATTTTCTTTTTTAATTATATTTTATTGATTATGTTAATACAGTTGCCCCAATTTCCCCCCTTTGTCTCCCTCCACTCAGCACCCCCACTCCCTCAGGCAATCCCCACACCATTGTTCATGTCCATGAGTCATGTGTATGAATTTCCTATACTGTATTTTACATCCTCATGGCTATTCTGTACCTGCCTATTTGTACTTTTTAATCCCTTTACCTCCTCCCCATTCCCCTATACCCCCTCCCATTTGACAACCATCAAAATGCTGTCCATATCCATGATTCTCTGTTCTTCTTCTGTATGCTTAGCTTGTTTTTTAGATTCAAGTGTTGATAGATATGTACTTATTGCCATTTTATTGTTCACAGTTTTGGTCTTCTTTTTCTTAAGTAAGTCCCTTTACCATTTCATGTAATAATGATTTGGTGATGATAAACTTTAGTTTTTTTTAAAATGGTATATGTATATATATTTAAATATTTTATTTATTTGTTTTTAGAGGGGAAGAGAGGGAGAAAGAGAGGGAGAGAAGCATCAATGTGTGGTTGCTTCTTGAGCACTCCCTACTAGGGACCTGGCCCCCAACCCAGGCATGTGCCCTGACTGTGAATTGAACTGCAACCCTTTGGTTCACATGGTTCACAGGCTGGTGCTCAATCCACTGAGCCACACCAGCCAGGGCTCCTTTAGTTTTGGGGTTTGTTTGTTTGTTTGTTTGTTTTTTGCCTGGGAAGCTCTTTCTCTGCCCTTTGGTTCTAAATGATAGCTTTGCTGGGTAGAGCAATCTTGGCTGCAGGTCCCTGCTTTTCGTGACTTTGAATATTTCTATTAAACTGATAATTTTTCTATCTCTTTATCTGTCTATCCATTCAACAAACATTTAATGACTATTTACCCTATGCAAAGTGTTGGATTAGGCCCTAGAGATGCAAAGATGAAATAAAGGAGTTTCAGGTACTGTCAGCCAGGGCAGTAAATTTTGAGGTGGCCTGGGAGGAGTGTGTTGTAAAAGGGAGCCATTTCAAGGTTTTACTCAACACAATGTTCAAAAGCAGCCAAGTAAAAACTGAGTAGAAAGGTAAAAGTCCCTGTAAAGTTCTGGAGTGGAGCATACACTCTCTCACTCTATACCCTGTCCCTAGGGTTTTTCTTCTCCTCTCTGTCCCAGTGTCCTGGCTGTGGAAGTTTCTCTCCCGTCTCTCTCTGCAGCACAGCTGCCTCTCACTTCAGACAACAGACAAATCTGGCACATCAGAGACAGACAGTCTAAGAGCCCATGATGCAAAGCATCCTGTGATGAAGTATTAAATCTCCTTTATGAGACAGATTTCCACGCCTAACATATACTGCTTAAGTATGTGATTAACAACTTCTTCCTCACGAAGTGCTTAATAAAATAATTTACATAGTTTAATAATAAATTATGCATTGTAGAATTATACTAACCTAAAATATTTTTGAAATAGATTTCTGCTTCCTCCCTCCCGGATGTTGACTGGAGAGCCCTGGCATCTACCCAAAAAGGATTTTAAATTAGTGAGTCATTAGGCTGTGTAAAAGGAGCTTACGTTGTGCAAAGGTACCCTCTTCACAGAACAAAAAGGCCTCAATGACCACAACTCATTTAAAGTGAAGATTAAACATTTTAACAAGAACAGTGCCCTAATTCAGCAAATTTTGTTTATGTCCAAATGCAGTGCTATTGGCAATGAAGAGCAATTCAAGAAGTCATAACCCAAGACAATTATTGTGAGGGCCTTTAGAGTTCCCTATAAATTTCCGCTGGTGACCTCAGAGCCAACGCTTGACTACATAGTCAAATATTTGTAGTAGGTGTTCCTGTGTTTAACACACTAATTAAAAAGATGGAATTCTTTGATTCTATCTCAAATCATTTTACTTCTAATCTTTTTCTGGAAAAGCCTGCTGGATAAATGGAACTAAGAGTATTTTTTTTAAAAAGACTCTTTAACGTGTTGCAATAAATCCAGGGACCAGGGACATTAATGTACCTGAAGTGCTCTTAATGAGTCTATGGTAGGGATCATCCTTCCAGTCCTGTTTCAGGGACCTTTATTTTGAAGGTTATAAATCCTTTGAGAAATGACTATAATGGGGAAAAGCTGTAGCTAAAGAAACATTCTGTCCAAACATAGCTAAATGCACTGGACAGAAGGGCAGGTTTAAGGGCAGGTGAGGAAACCATGACACTCTGAGGCATTAACTCAAAAAACTTATCTTTTGTGAGGTCACATGACTGGCCTTGAAATCTACTCAGAGGAATCCAAAATACCATTTGGAATTCTTCCCATTGACCCTATAATAATGTATCTCTCTTCTCTTCTTATTTATAGTTAGGGATGGGAGGGACTATAGAGAGGTCCCATCTGAAGTGTCCTCTGAGGACCATCTGCATCAGAATCGCCTGAGGGAATTACTCCTAGCCCCAACCTCATTCCTACTGAGCCAGAAACCTTTGTGTTGCTGGTGATGGTGCCCCTGAGCTGGGGGCAGGGGTGGGAAGGCTTGGGATCTGATTTGTTTTTGCTTTCTTTTGTTTTAAAAATTTAAATATATATTTATCTATTTAAAAATAACAGTAATAAAATTATTACATGCTAACATACATAGCTTATGAAAAATATATTTTCTAGACCAACAAATAATCTAGTGAGAAGAGTGGTATTATTTTATATTTTTGCAAATCTCTTTAATGTCTGGTTTTTATTAAGGACAGATGAATTCTCTTTCCTGCTTCTGCACTGAATCTGTTGTGATATAGTTTACTGGTTGAAATCTGGCCTCATACAGGTATGTGGGTGGGAAAAAAAGGGGATGTTTTAATAGCATTCTCAGATAGTAAAATGATAATTTTAAAAAGAACAAAAATAGAAAATAACAAGTGTAAATACATTAAAATAGCAAAGAAGAAACCAAGTTAAACACCAAATATATATTCTATATTTCACTGAAATTGGACAATTAACAGTTCCTTAAAAGGTAATTACAATATGGAATCTGAAATCATATTATTGAAGTTTTCATACTGTTAAAATAAAATTTATTCATCTATTCAAAAATCTACCCTTTTCAGCCAGCTACTTAGTATGATACTTATACAGAGCATCATTTTAAACCTAGCAAATACAATTAGACCCCTTTATTACCCAGAGGTAAACTGAGGCCCCATAAATGCATCTTCTTGTCATAGGGACCAAAGGCCTTTCCTTTGTGGTTTTTCTTAGTGACTAATATAAAGCTGGAAGCAGAGTGGAAGACCTGTACATTCATCTAAATTTTGCTGTAAATTTCTTTGTATCCAATAAAGCTATCCCAAAGGGGAAAATGGAGGAAATGGGGGAAAAGGCTACTTATCCAGGTGGGCAAGTTATTCTGGGCAGGATATTCAGGGAACCAAATGGGAGGCAGAAAATAAACCAGAAATCCAGTACCTACCCTTGTATAAAAAAAGTGACCCTGGGTCTACACAATTGGGTAATGATTTTAGTTTTAAATTCTTGATACATTAGGCTAGAGTGAGACATTAGCATCTTGTCAAATCATGACCCCTCTCACAGCGTGTGAAAACATTCATATTTATGCTAGAATTTGTTCATGTAGTTTTACTGGAGTCTTCTTTCTTTTGGTAAGACCAGGGTAATCAAAGACTTTTAAAATTGGCTCTTGCCTAAAATAGGAGGGGAAGGAGAAGCGTGCTAATGTTGCATCCTACTGAGGCAGAGACTTTTCATTGACCCTCAGTATCCATTCTCACTTTTCATCATAACAGAATGTACAGCTATACACATGAACACCAGAATTAAAACTATATTTTCCAGCATCCCTTGCAGCTAAGTGTTACTTAGTTCTGGGCAATGAGATGTGAATTGTAGTGCTGTGAGGCAGTTCTAGAAGCCTTCTCTAAGAGGTAACTGATATATGCCCTTGCCCTTTCTTGTTTCCTTCCTCCTGGAGAGAGATGGCAGAAGCTTCATCATGGGCCATGAAGACAAGATCTAAGTGTAGGGTCTTACAAATGTAGAGAAATCTGGAAGTTGCCCAAGACCCTGAGGATTTTATGGAGCAGAATTGTCATCTCAGTCTGGGCTTACTTCTAGACTGTTACATGAGAAAGAAAAATACAATTCCAGCTTGTTCAAGTCTCTGTTATTCTGGGTCTCTATTACTTGCAGCTAACCCTAACCCTAACTGACACCTTCTTTTATGTGTGAGAAGAAGAACCAGATGACTCCCTGTTGGCCCTTCACCTGGCTGCGAGTTGTCCTACGATGTTATCAGTTATAAGACCTTTTACAGCACAGAGCAGCAATGAGACAGTGGTGCTTTCTTAGAGTGTGGGGGTCTGTTCTCTCCCACCTGTGCTGGCACCCAGCGCATGGCGCTGTGTTCCCATCAAAAGGAGGAGAGAAACCCTGCTCTGCTCTTACTGCCTTGGCTCTGCCCTCACTCTCTACCAGGAACCAGCTGCGCGTGGCTTCATTCATTCATTCAGCCCAGAGAGAGTATCGTGTTGGGAGCAGAATCTTGTCAGTTTTTCCCACAGATGTGTATTTAATTTTTATTAGAGGCTTATTTTTTAACACCTTAGCTTTAAAAATATTTGTATTTTTTGTGTACAATGTGTTTTTCATTGTATTTCTTTTTGATGTTTGCTAATGTTACTCATGTTAGCTTTGATATAATTTTACTCTTTTATGTCTAAGTTTTTGGTTTTTTAACTTGGTTTCTTGCTATTTTGATTTATTTACACTCATTGTTTTCTATTTTTATTCTCTTACATTATTATTTTATCACTTCCTCTTTTATTCTTTTAATCTTTTGATTAGATTTTTTAAAACCTACTCTATCATCTTTCTTCTTACTTATCTTAATGTTACTGATTTTTCTTATCATCCAGTTTTAAAAGTTTTATTGTTAATTTAGCTTGTCACTATTCTTTTCAATTCTTGTGGTTTTAGTTTGTTCCATTTTTTTAGAGTTTATTTATGTTAAGTTTACTTAAGTTTTTTTAAAGTTCATTCTTAAATTTTTTTATTTCACTTTTTCAGGGTTAACTTGTTTTACCTTTTAATATTAAATATGTCGTAATTTTCTTTTTTTATTTTTGGAATTCTGGTTTTATTGTTTATGCCTATGTTTTGTTTTCTATCTATAACTTCTGAATTGATTTTTATTCACTGGTCTTTATCTATTTGCTTTAATGTGGAAGTGTACATGTGTGGCCCTGGTATTCTGGCGCCCATCACCCATTACTCCATAATGTGCTTCTCCAGCTAACGGTACCTTGACTAGAGGTTGGGAGCTGGTTGGAGGGGACGAGTCTATAGTTTCTTTAGCAGGGCAAAAGGAACTGGAGCTAAAGGGTGAACATGGTGTATTTTCTTGAAGGATCCATTTTACTCAAAGTTCTGGGAGGAAAAAATTTAGATCATTGAAGATCCTTAGAGAGAAATTATTAATATGTACACTTGAAATGTGCTGTCAACTCTAAAAAATTCACCCCAAGCTTCGAAAATTGGTAGACTCCTTGTAGCATCATCTCAACTGTAAACCAATGAGAGGAGAACTGTCCAGGTGACACAATAAAATATGTTAACCCAGAGGATTCTGCCTTCTCTTTTCCCCTTTATAATTCCCCCTTAAAAATTGAAAAGCCACTCTCTCATTCGGGCTGCCTTTGACAATCTCTTCACTTTCCTACTGATTTGCTAATTGATGTCTTTGCATCACAATTGTCCCATAAAACCTCAGTTTCTCCTCCTGGGCTCAATTCAGAGACAAAAGTGTGGGTCTGAAAACATTGAACTTTCTTTCTGTATTATGTCATCCTCAGTGCAGCAAGGAATTGAGTTTTACTCATGTGTTTATCAGGCATAACACAGCACCTAGTGCACTACAGGTGTTTGATGAATGCTGAATGAGTAAATGGATGAATGGATGGGTGTGTGGATGAATGCATGCATGCAAGGATAGATGCTCAGTATTTAAGATCACCTTTGATGTATTGAGTGCCAAATGAAATGGCTTATTCTCAGTTCTCATTGCAAACCTTTCTACAACAGAACCTCAACTTTCTCCCCTCCCTCTCATCCCTTTCTTAAATATATGTTCTCCTTTGGGTTTCAAAATAAAGTACTATTCTAGTATAACCACAACCCTACCAAATGCTTATTTCTACAAACTTTACTGCTTATTTCTTCTCCTGGCTTTAACTGTGGACCTCCCAAGGCTCAGACACTGGACTCGTCTTTATTTTCTGCCTGGTTCCACCTGAGTAGTTGTCACAGCTTCAACCCTCGCTGCCATGCTGATAACCCCAAAATCTGTATCTCCAGCTCTGACCTGTGTCACCTGAGGTCCCTCCTGTTATCTCTGTGTGCTTGCTACTGGAGACTCGGCCTGGATTTCCCACTACCACATATCCCAAACCAACCTCTTCAGATTCCTCCCTTTGGGGAAAATTGTGTGTGGGGTGGGTGTGTGTTTGTGTGTGGAATATTTTACTTGCTTTTCGTACAACTGCAAACAATAATGATAATAATAATAGCTACCGTATTTGATTACCAACCATATATCAGGCACTTTATATTTATCAGCTCATTTAATCCTCACAACAACCCTGTAAGATAAGACTTCTCTGCATTTTTATAGGTGAAAAAACTGACACTCCGAGAAGTTAAACAATCTGCCCCCAAAACACAAAGCTAGTTATGTAGGATTCAAATTCAAGATTGAATTCCAAAGCTCATTTTCTTTTGTTATGTCACACAACTATCACACTTTAAAATTTATGGCTAAGTTCCTTGAAAGGTGGGGAACATCAGTGATTTCTATGAGTCTTTGGAATTCGGCATGATCTACATCCCTCCATTGACAATGTTTGCCAAATAACAGACAGCAATTAAATGTAGAGGATTTGGACTCGGGCAGGCCTGGGTTCAATCTCAGTGCCATTATTTACATGAGGAGGCAGGGTAGTTAACATTTCTGAGACTCAACTTACTCATCTGTGAAATGAGGATGTTAACACCTGCCTCCCAGGAGTATTGGGAAGAATAAATGAAAGAATGTACATCTCGTCAGCTGGAATGTCCATCAAGTGGTGAATGGAGAAACAAATGTCATATCTCCACACAATGGAATACAGTTGACTCTGGAACCTGGGTTAGAGGTGCCAAAATCCATGCAGCTGACAATATGCGTATAACTCCTAACTACATACTCAGATTCCCATCCTTGGATCTAAAATGTTGCTTGGCAACTAAAAAGCAATGAAGTTCTGATGTACTCTACAACTGGGATGAACCTTGAAATCCTTATGCTAAGTGAAAGATAAAAGGCAACATGTATGATTCCATGTATACGAAATATCTCAAATAGGCAAATCTGTAGACACAGAAAGTTGGTTATTGGTTACCTAGGGCTGGAGGTGGGCAGGACGGTGATGGTGTGAAGGAAATTGCAGTGACTGCTAATAGGTAGAACCTCTCTTTTTGGAGGGGTGAGAATATTCTCGAACTGTGCTGTTGGTTGTACAAGTTTGTGGATACACTCAAAAAACCATTAAATCAAACACTTTAAATGGGCAAGTGATATGGTATATGAATGATATCTCAATAAAGATTTTTTAAAATAATATGTATGTCAAAGGCTTAGCACATAATTGGTGCTCAATAACTTCTCACTGTTCCTTTTCCTCTTCACCTGGTTTGTCTCCAGCAACTGATTGTAAACATTTGCTCCTACTTGCAGTGTCCTGGCTTTTCATTAACTTAAGTACAGGCCCTTTTTTCGCCCCTGTTAAACACTGAGTGGACTGACTTTGTTTTTGAGGCACTTGAGGATTTGGGGCAGGCTGCCTGCTGTTCCTAATTGCTTGGCTTGTGCTGTTCTGAAGGCATCCTCCTTCAAAATCACTTTCCTGGTCTACCTTTCCGACCTTCCCCCTCTCCTACTTAACCAACAAACACTGGGTAGGCAACAACCCTAAGCAGAGCACCACAGGGCATTGTGGGTGATGCAAAGGGCTCTCTGATTGTGGTTGGGGAAATAGCGCATAGATATAAAAACACAACTAAGATGACAACATATGTTTGTTAAGTATCAATTGTGTAATTCTCACTTAGGTGCTACGGAAGTTTAAAGAAGTGGGAGATCGTTGCTCAGGGAAGTCTTCAAAAAGCAGCTGCTTTTTAACTGGGCAAGTGTCATATTGGAAGAGAGAATGAGGTGGGTGTGTTAGCAAAGGCATAGATGTGTGTCTTCCTTCTTCCCTTCCTCTTCCTGCCCAATATATTTATTAGGCACAAATTATATGCTAGACCCTGGCGTTATAAAGAAAAAAAAAAAGAGTAAGATTGAGTCCTGCCCTCTAGAAGCTTACCGATGTGGGGAAGGTGGACACAGAGAAAGGACATGAAATCCATGAATGTAGTAGAGCAAGTAAGATACTTGTCTGAGTTTGTAAAGACATCACAGAAGAACTGACATTTAGACGTTTAGAGTGAAGAGGTGAGGAAGCAGGTACTGTTGCAAGTCAGGAAGAGGTGAGGAAGCAGGGTACAAAGGCCAGGGTCAGGGTCGTGAAAGCCGGGCTCAAAGGCTGGGAGCAGAGGCTGTTTAGGTGTGTTGGGGCTTCATTGCTAAGGTTCTGTGATTTGCGTTTTGTGTTAAGGCAATCAAAGGTGGTTGGTGGACCACCCCTGCCACATGTCTTAGGCAAAACTGTCTAATCCCACTTCTTTCTGTTGTCTCTTGAACATTAACTTTCAGTACTTTCTGAAGCACTGGCTCTTTCTTGCTTTCATTAAACTCTGAATGCTGTCAAGTCATCTTCTCTTGAAGCCTTGCCATGTAGGTAAGTCCCCAGGGTAGGCCTCTGATCTTTCACACACACACATGTTTTAATGGAGAGCAGGGAGGGAGGCTTGATAGCAACCCCCTAGCAGAGATCACCAAATTCAGAAGCAAAATAACGTTGATCGCACAGATTTTTACCTGTGGTCAAATGCAATATGTCTGTTGCATGCCTTTCCAAATTTTATTTTGATTAAAGCATTTTAAAATGTAGGCCCGAAGCACCCAAGAAATAAATCCTTCCAGTGTACCCAAGCTAAATTAATACACTCTCTATAATTTTTTCTATGTACTGAAAGATTTAAGACATATTTCTAAAAAAGTATATCTCTTTGTAGAGCATTGAAGTATTAGTAGAAATGCATATAACATACTCACATGTAGTTGGGAAGTATTTTTAAACAGAGCACTGTGCAGATATTATTTCTACAATCTACAAGCAAAGGTGAGATTGTAGTTTCCAAACTAAGTAAAAGGTTGTCTGTTGACTGGATTCATACTTGTTTATCATGCTTTCCTGTACTGCATTAATATCTTTAACTGGTCAGTCAATCATACAAAAATTAAATAGTAAATCTTATCAGTACCACAAAAATAATGGGATTTCTGTTTACAAGCTGTTCAGAGACTTTGATAATAACGGCAGACAGTCAATAAACACTGAGACATGTACTTGGTCAGTAGGAGCCTAACTAAACTATCTAATCTTTCAAAAGACAGTCAACACAATGAATTCTAAACTTAATCCTCTCAAATATTGGAGAGACAGTTTAGTTCTTTAAATACTACTCAACCCCAAACCCCACACTAAAAAGAACCATTAGGGCTTTTTCTTAAACTCACAGAAGTGGGACATTCTGATTTCAGTTCTATTTTGTGATGGCAAATCTTTAGCTTATAATCTAAGTTCAACCTTTTTTTTAGTACCTGGGATCTGTAAAAGGTGACAAGTATTTTAAGTATTGTAGGGCTTGACTAAAAAGGAAAAAGGAGTAGTATTTGATGCTTAGTTTAAATTTTAAAATGCCTTTTTTTGTTTGTTTGTTTTTAAATTTCAGGAAAGTAAAACACACTACCTGCTGGTGTTTGTTATTGTCAAGTAAACACCTGCCGAGAACTCCTGGATAGTTGGTGCTATATTTATTGCTGGTGTATTTTTTAAAAGATGCTGAAAGAGAAAAAGGGTGCTATTGATGATCCATTTTCTCTCTTCCAGGCCTGTGTTACTCAGTGAAAACAAAGGTTTAAAAATTCTAAAATCCTGATGAGAGACTTGCATGGGGGAAGTTGAAAATGCCTGATTACCCCGTCATCAATTGAGATACTAAAAGAAACTGGGTGTTCAGTGGCTGACAGAGAAACAGGAAGAATTTCATCATGACATGTATAAATATCTTTTCAAATCTATGATGTTTTTGAGTTGTTAATCAGTCGTATGAAGATATTTGGGAGTGCATTTGTTAGTTACTGGCTGAAAAAAGTGAGCCTGGCATTCCATTCAGAAAGAGTGGTTTTCCTAAGATGTTTGCTTTGGGGCTGTATTTTTTCTTTTCTTGTACACATCCAAGATGTTGGGTTCTGCATGGTTCCTATTTAAAGAGCCTGACCAGAGAGGCTCTGATTTATTGCCCCATTCCACCTCTGAGGCAAGCGGCGGGGGGGGGGGGACTCAAGAAAGAGCACCCTTGCTACTTGTGGAACAGCTTTAATGAGCCACTTTCCAAACAGATGTGGCCTTGCCTGGAAAACTGATTAACACAATAGGCTCAAGATCTGATGTTCAATTCTCTTAGGGCTACAGAAATGAGAGATTGTTTGGTTGACCTGGCATTCTGCCATGTCAGAGAGCCCACTGGAATCTCCACTTTGTTATTTGCAGGAAATGACTGGAAGTCCATGAAAACCTGGAATTCAGGAACAGGGTTTTATCATGCCATATTGTGAGTCAGTCTCTGTATCAGGTCAGTGATTGAGAAGGAAGAGGCTGGTTTATTTATTTTGGGTTGGGTGGATGGGGGAACTCACATGGGCGAGCCCCTAATTCTAGCATCTTTGGTCATCATTAAGGCTTAGATTTAAGAATTTCAGGCTCTTTTGTTCCTGGACATGTAAGTACTCTGTGAATTTGTGAATAAAAAAAGGGGGAGTGGTTCTATGGAAAGTAACCTCAAGGGGTGATCTACCGGATCATAAATTACTACCTGGGCAGGTCCTGGTGGGTAGTCACACCCCAGGCATATAACTTCTTTACTAAAAGCCTTGTTTTTGCCTTAACCAAACCCTGTCCATTGTTTTTACGCACCTTCAAAATGTCCCCTTTCAAACCTTTTCTTCTAATGCTTGCAAGAGAGTACACAATCTCAACTATCTCACAATCCGATCACCACCTTGCTCTCTCCAACATTCAAGTAATCTTCCTTAGGTTCCCTCCTTAATCTCAAATACGTAAAAGAAACCACAAACTGTTATTCTAGGAAGCTTTTAGCTCAGTCTGTTGAGATCTTGCTTCCAGGTGTATCCTCTGCTTGGTTCAAATACACTTTTGTAAAAATTCTCTATAGGTTTGACGTTCTTATGTCAACAAACTCCAATAATCCTTTATGTCCATTGGAACTGAAATCCATTGATTCAACTATATTTTAACTGCCCTTCACCTCTTTGATGCCCTCACTTCCTCCTCACTCAATTTAAATGTGTGGTCAAACATTTTAATAACTGTTGAATACACTCATACCTTCTCTCATTTTGTTGAACTAACGTGGCTACCCTACATCCTTCATTAAATTCAACTTTTCCCTACTTCATTCACATGGTTGAACTAAGGTGCAAGAAAACACACAACCAAGCTGACTGGTCTCACTTTAAATTCCTGACCACTCATCTCTAGTGGGCCCTTTAAGCTGCCCAGCAATCATATTAATTTCCCTAGGCCATTCATTTGTTTACTGGAAGGGGATTATTTTACACCTTCTATTCTCAACCTTCAACCTCTCACTGTCATGATGACCTTGCTTCCTATATGCTGAGAAAATGGAAGCCATCAGGAGAAAACTTCCGTAAGCTCCCACAACCACATCTACCCACCTACCCACATCGGGTCGCGTAGATTCTGCCTTCCCTCCTGATCTGGATGAACTCTCCACATTCTTTAAGAAGGCCATCATCTCCACTTCTGCCCCCCACCCCCAATTGCCTAACCAGTCAAGGAGAGCACTACAAGCAATCCTCCCCTCTCTATTGAATCATGAATTTCTTCCTCTCTTTCCTAGTACCATATAAGCATTCTCTCATCATAAAGAAAAACAATTCAAAACTCTCTTGATCCCTCTTCTAATTTAACCTGCTCCCTCCTCATCTCTCTCCTTTTGTTTATAGCAAAATTCCTCAAAGAAGTTTTATCTACTTGCTGTCTCCAATTCTTCTCATTTCTTCTTCTACTTACCCCCACTATCCACTGAAACTACTCTTATAAAGCATCCACAGCAAATGCAGTGGGTGATTTTTCAGTTCTCATCTTACTTAACCTATCAGTAGCAACTGGAACAGTCACTCCCTTCTCATATAACTATTTCCCTCACATGGTTTTCATGACTCTTGATTTTCCACCTGACTCATTATTATTATCATTTCTTCTCCTCCTCCTCCTTCTCCTCCTCCTCCTCCTCCTCCTCCTCCTCCTCCTCCTTCTTCTTCTTCTTCTTCTCCTCCTCCTCCTCCTCCTCCTCTTCCTCCTCCTCCTCCTCCTCCTTCTTCCAACTTTGAGAGGATTTTATTAAATCTGGAGGCAGTGAAATAATTGCTCCCCTCGTTGCAAGTCTCCTGGGGTCACTTAGAGTTTAGGAGATGTACCCCTGACAGGAAAGAAAGGTGTGGGCATGCTCCCAGGAGGGAGAGCACCTGCTTCCCATTCTTCTCATTTGGTTCTTTTAGTTTCTTTGATCTCTCTATGTTGAAGTTAGTCCTAGGATCTTTTCTGTTTTCCATCTACTCTTATTACCTTGATCTCATCCAATTGATATATATATGTGTGTGTGTGTTTATATTTAGAAGAATATATACATATATATTATGTATATATATGCATATATGTGTGTGTATACACACACACACACACACACACATATTCTTCTAAATTGAGAGCACCGTACATTTAACTTCCAATTTAACATCTCCACTTGGTTGTCTAAAGAAATATCTGAGAATCTGATTGTCCACCCTCATCTGAAACCTGCTCCTCCAACAGTGTTTCCTTTCCCAGTAAGTGGCAACATCATTCTTCCAGTTGTTTAAAGAAATAAATACACAAATCTTGGCATCATCCTTGACTCTTTAACACCTAACATTCTAATCCATTAACAAATTCTTAAAAATATATTCAAAATCTGACTACTTCTTACTATCTCCATTACTACCACCCTGGTCTAAACTACCTTCTTAGCTGATTCCCTTCTCCTGCTATAGCTGGTAAATAGCAGACCTGAAATTAAAGCCCATTTATTCTTCCATTTTGAAGACTTTGGACTTTTGTCTGGATTCTGCTGTCCCTCTGCCTCTTTATCTTTGGTGGCTGCAAATGAAGGTACCTCCCCTATAGCCTTTCCCATTTTTTCCCATTCCTCCTTAGTAATGGAATCTTAACTACATTCAAAATGATACTGTGACCAAATAAAGACTATCCTTCCCAGCCTCATGTGTGGATAGGTTGACCGCGTGACTAAGCCTGGACCAATGAGATAAAAGCAGATGTTTCTGGGTGGGACTTCCAGGACAATTCCTATGTAAGGAGAACACACAGCTAGTCTATACTGTTTTTGCCTTTCCCCTACCCTTTTTCCCGCTGCTTGAATTGAGGACTTGGCAGCTAGAGCTCCAGCAGTGTTTTTGTTTCCTGAGAGGACCTTGACTATGTATAGAAGCCTTTGCTAAAAAGTGGAAATATAGATGCAGTCTGCGTATCTCTTGACTTTGTGGAGTTGCCACATTTGCCCTAGACTGTGCTGAGCCATATCTGGACTCCTTTATGTGGAAGAACAAAGGCCATTGTAGTCTCTTCTCTGTGACTTAAAGCTTAACCTAATTCCTTTTAATTCACCTTGTCACATATTGCTTCTGGATTTTTATAGAACCTACAACAATTTTGACATTACAAAATCTACTATAAAAAGAAGGTAATAATAGGATTGTCCATTGTGCCAGAATTTTACTTATGTGATGTTGGTGACTTGTATATGACTTTAAAGAATACAATTTATAGTCTTGATCTTTCCTGTTATTGAAAGGTCTTAAACCTCTGAATCCTGAGTCAACCTCAAGGAGATGAATTATAGGCCTATTAAAGCAGAGAAGCAGCTGAATTATACAAGTGAGGAAAGCTGGTTGGGGGGTGGTTGTGTGTTGACTCCCTTTTGAAATTCAGGCCATAGGATCTGGACATCATTCATCTCTAGGATGAATTCTGATTGATGGCAAGTGCATGCCCTTCAAGTACTATCACTCACTAGTTTCTGGGCAAGGTATTTAACCTCTTAGAGTCTAAGTTTTTTTTAGTATGGGTACTAAAAATAGCTTGTCCATAGGGCTGTTTGAGATGATAAAATGAGGGAATACATGTGAAAAGGCCTAGCTGGTAGTAGTCACTCAATAAATATTTGTACATTTGTCTTGATAATAATTACATTTTAGAAATGCTTTAGATTTTTGAAATGTTTTCACATATGATGTAGCTACTGTCAAAATACCAAGTGCTGATTAACACTTTATTTCAGAGCTTTTGAATGGTTGTATTATAATTATTTTAGGATGTGACCAACTTTTGTACAGTTGAGTTAGTTGGCTTCATTATTCCCCTGCAACATTTCCTTTGCACTTGTTGATTTCCATGGCTACATGATAATTACTTCCTGAGAAACAAAGGAACACATGTGTTTAGAAGTAAAAAGGAAGCATACAGATCACCTATTGAACCATAACCCTGTAAAACCCGGTATAAATGGAAACTTTTCTTTTTATCATAGTGTGTTTGAAGTGAAGGAATTCACATTAGTCATTTGCTCAGTTTTGACTCTATGGTTGGTGTCCTTATAAGAGGACAGATTTGTCAGGTCTTATGAACCAAACATAGTCTAAAACATGTCATCAGACAGAGTGTTTACAACAGCAGAATTTCTGAGTGGTGACCAATCCAGAAAAGTGATTGCTGATAATGAGAAATTTGAAGAGAAAGTATGAGTGGAGAAAGAAATAACTCATCACTCTAAGACATGCTGGCTCCATTTTACTACATTATTTGATTGATTATTTCTGCAAACATTTATTGAGGATTTGTGTATATGAGGTCTTGTACTAAGTGCTCTGAGAATTATGAAGGTGAATCAGGCCTAGAGGTGGTCTTCAAAGAATTCATAGCTTAGTATTGGAAATAAAATATATATGTCCCCTATCCAAAATATGTTCTATGTGAAGGACCTAAGGTGGCTTTGAGGAGGGAGATGTCTGTATTGAATCTTAAAAAAAATATGTAGAAATTTGTTTACCAGGTAGACAGATGGAAAGACATTTTAGACAAAAAGAACAGCATCTACAAAGGCCCAGAGGTGACCAGGCTCAGAGCTAATGGGTCAGAGACAGGCAGAGACTGACCTGGAGAGCAAGAGCAGATTGGGAATGTCTATGTGGGAGCTACCATCGTTATTCGTAAGTGGGTATTTGGTGTATGGAGACAGGCTTAAAGTGGGAAGAGAATGCTGTAGATTGATAGTTGGTGTCCCCTCAAAATCTGTATGTTGAAAACTAATCCCCAATGTGATGGTTTTTGGAGTTGGGGCCTTTGGGAGGTGATTAGGTCCTGAGGGTGGAGCCCTCATGAATGAAATTAGCATCCCTTTAAAAGACCCCAGAGTGCTCCCTTGACCCTTCCACCATGTGAGGACACGGTGAGAAGATGGCCATTAATGGACCAAGATACAGGCTCTCACCAGACTGGTCCAGCGGGTCGGCTGGTGCCTTGATCCAGGACTTCTCAGCCTTCAGAACTGTGAGAAATAAATGTTTGCTGTTTGAGCCACCACCCAGTCTCCAGCATTCCATTATAGCAACCCAAACGGACTAAAGCAGAGAGGAAACTTAATGAGTTCAATTTGGGACATGTTGAAAGTCAGTGGGACAGGATATTCTGGTGGAGGTGCTATATAGGGTGTTAGAAATAAAGTTTGGAGCTTAACAGAGGAGAACAATTGAAGATCTCTGGATTTGGGACCCCACAAGTGGAAGATGAATTCTTAAGAGTCCTGTAGAAGAAGAAAAAATTGAGGACGGATTCCTGGAAAACAACTACATTTAAGGGGTAGACTACTGAAAAGGAACCTGAGGAGAAGGCTGAGAAGGAGAAATCAGGGAGATAGGACAGAAAAAAAACACAAGAAAATTTTAGCTTCCCCGTTTCCCCACAGTCCGGTCTTTCATTAATGATGGTTGTGGATCATCAAAGCAGGAAAAAAAAAAACCTCACTAAAGTTCACTTAATCAGATCCTTTTTCTTTTGAAGTTCTTTTTCTAATGTTGGTGCTTTTCTTCACCTCCAAAAAATAAACTCCAGGAGCCTGGAGCCTGGAGAATGGAAGGTTCTAGGATTCAGGTAGAAAGGGATGGTCCTGGGTTATGAAGCTCCATTGAGCCAGGAAGGCAGTATCACACAGTGGTTATGAGCTTTGGAGTTAGACTGATTGCATTCAAAGCCTGTCCATGAGGTCCAGAGGTGAATTCTCCCAGCAGGCGTGTGTGCCATCGCAGGGGTCTCCCTGCCACACCCTGCCCACTCTCAGTTCAGCTGGGATACAGGAGAGATTTCTCCACTGACCTGTGGAACTTTCAAGGGCTTACTACATACTAAGTTGTTAAATGTATCGGTTTCTTTTTACTTTTTAAATTTAATCTTTGTTGTATTTTTTTTTCCATTACCCTTTAGACCCCTTATACCCCTCTCCCCTCAGCAATCACTACACTGTTGTCAATGTCCATGAGTCCTTTTTCCTTTTTGCTCAATCCCTCCACCCCTAACCTCACCCCACCCCACTAGCTGTTATCCTGCTCTCTATCTATGAGTCTGTCTCTGGTTTGCTTGTTAGTTCAGTTTACTCATTAGATTCCATATATGAGGAAAATCATGTGGTATTTGTCTTTCACTGACTGGCTTATTTCACTTCGAATAATGTTTTCCAAGTTTACCCATACTCACAAAGGGTAAAATTTTCTTCTTTTTCATGGCGAAGTAGTATTCCATTGTGTAAATGTCCCATAGTTGTTTTACTGACTTATCTATTGATGGACACTTGGGCTGCTTCCATACTTTGGTGATTGTAAATAACACTCTAATAAATTTTGGTTTCTTTTTAAAGATGAATGAATAAATTAATAAAATGTAACAATCAGTAACAAGAAACAACTTTATAAGTATATGAGCATTGTAGTCCCATAACATTTTAATGGGTCACTGACATTTTCAGAACTCTGACCATTGAGTATGAGAGACACATCTACACGTGTCCATTTGAAAAGAAATAGAACAATCCTACTCACCATAACAAAATTATAAAGCAGTTGAATTTTTACAAAGTATCCTCAATGGTTCGTTATTAAATAAGGACATAAAAATGCTTCTATATTGCTTTTTATTTCTTGGCACTGTTCTGAAATCTTGTTTGCATTAATTAATTTAATCTCTCCAACAAATATATGAAGTAGGAACTTGTTTATTATGTAGATTAGGAAACTCCAGGCACGGAAAGTTGCTCAGGTTCACATAGCTAATAAGTAGCAGAGGTAGGATTTGAACTAAGCTAGTCCAACTCCAGAGTCTGTGCATGCAACTGCTATACTGCACAGAAGCCCACTTTAGTTTTGGTACCTAACTGTATATCTGGGACCACTTTATCACTTAGCACAAGAGGAAAGCTACATTGCGTGTGCAAAATGAGGCTTTATCACTGCGGCTTCAGATGAGGCAGGTAGGATGGGGTGTTGGGAGATATATTTATGTTATATCAAGATAACAAGCATGGTAATTATTTATACTAACAGGAATCATGTTCACACATTGATCTTATTTCACAATTTACTTCCCCCTATCCATAGGCAGGTGACTTCAGACCCTTTGGACAAACCCTCATTCCCAAGCTAAGAGAAAAAGAGGCTCGTTGCTGCTGGATAGGGTGGAGCCCCAAAGTATGTATTCTAGGGAGTCTCCAGGGAACACACTGACTGTCTTTCCTCTGTGGTCCTGCTGGAGCATTTTCTGAGGAGCCCTTGTGTGAACGGCCTAGTCTTCAAGTTGGTCTCTAGGAGCCCACACTGATTGCCCCTTATTTGAAGAGTGACTGAGGGAAATCTCAGGAGTTGGGCAGAAGAAGCTCCAAACCCTCAAGTAGAAACATTTCCGCTGCCTTGTAGGAAATTGACTGTAATATGATTATTTGGAGTCACTCTAAGGAATGCATCCAACATATGCTGTGTCACTTATGTTTTTAAAAACAAAAAAGATTTGTAATGAAGTATTTTCTAATATTGTGATCAGTAATGAGGACGTTTAACAACTTACACAAGAAATATATTTAATATATTTAATATCACTTACACAAGAAAAAATCCAAAAACACATAAAAATAAATCAGATTAGTCTTTGTCTTTTGATTAACGTCTTTTTTTAACTGAACAGGAAAATACTCATTAACAAAAGTTTTGAGAACAATAAAGTAACTGGAGGTTATTAATATGAAAATATTGTCAATTGTTCCTCCTGTAGAAATCTTCCTGGACAGCCCACTTCCTGAAAAATGACTCAGCAAAAGCTCCTTGTATGTGCTTAATACAATTGTTCAGGCCAGTGCCTATTTCTTATCTATAAAGTCTTCTTGTGATTGATGATTCACGTTGTTTTTTAGTGATAGGCTTTGAATGCAAGCTATTTCTTAATGTAAAGAAATGGCTTCAGTATTTAAAGGAAAGCATTTCCATTTTTTTAGTACTATTTCCTATTTGACGCCTGAAACCATAGTTTGAAGGGAATTGTTTAGTTTCAAAAGAGAGAAGATAGAATGATTGTTTAGAAGAATGTGCAAAGGAAGGGTGCACTTGCCGTGGGCAGCTTGCCAGATGCGCAGGGACTCCAACGGGGCCGGGGGCGGGGGGGGGGGCGGGCAGTGGCCTCTGCTTTCACAGCATAGCCCAAACAAGTTAGTGCTCTGCATTCTGAACCCCAGTTTTCCAGTAGGACTAAAGGGTATCTTTGACTTCTTCATAATAGGCCTTGCAGTATGTCTTTAAATTCTGAGTTCTGCTGAAGAGATCTGAACTAGAATGAATGGAGGATAAATCACGCATAGTACAGTTGCCGGACATTCTAGAAAAAAAGAGAGCAAGATGTTTAGTGATTCCTAACGATGTTTTACAATTGCCAACACAAAAGATCAAGTTAAAACCTAGAGTGTGCCAAAAGTTGGCCACTAGGTAGCGCCATAATCTAGCTCTATGACAGCGAGGTGTTGGTTGATTCTATATTAGCCAGGATAAAAATGTTTGAGACTTACACCTGGAAAAAGATCAGCAGGGGCGCCCTAAAATTTTTCAATCAGAGGACCCTAATATAACAAACAGAAGAGGTATAAGATTCACGTATTTACTTGGGGAAGCTATTTCTACTGTAGCAATTATGTTAAAGAATTCAGAGAAACAGACAATGTAGGTGGTAGGAGAGATTTTACCTTGTCTTCTCTTAAGGAAACCACGTATTTGCACGAAGATAAAGTTAATTACAGTTAAACAATTAGGCCAGAATTTTCTTGTCAAATTGGGAAAATGTTAATTTAATCGAGCAGTCAACAGCACTGATGTTTGTTTTGGAGGGCCATCATTATTTTCATCGTTCAGTCTTCCATTCATTCAGCAATCGTTTAGTATATGCCCACTGTGTGCCTAGTCTCATGCTAGATGCTCTGAATCTAAAGAAGCATAAGGCAGATTCTTTGCCTTTGTGCAGCTCATTGTCCAGGGAGGTAGATAAATGTGTGACAAAACTAATAATACCAACCAATAAATCTCCGATAAAGACACATTCAAAAGAGTTATGGGAGACAGCAGTAAATCACTCTCCAGAATGAGGTGACATTTGAACAAGGCCTTAAAAGATGAGTAATTATAACAGATAACACTTACTTATGCTCATCATGTGCTGAACACTTTCCAGAGTGCTCCACCCACTAAATGCTTAACAGTCATGTACTCTTCACAACAGCTGTGTGAGATGCGTGATGTTATTATCATCCCCGTGTCAGAGACAGGAAAGCAAGTTTGGGGAAGGCATTCTAGATGAAGGAAGCAGCATGTATAAGGGTTTGGAGATACACGAAAACCACAGCATGTTTGGGGGAATACTAGCTCAGATAATGGTAGTGACATACTATTCACAGAAACACCATGTCCTCTGTAATTTTACAAACAGAAAAATGTGATGAGATAGATCAGAAATTTAGAACAGATTTTTATAAGCCATTTTCGTAATTGCTTAAATGGTTTATTCTTCACATAACTGTAGGAATATAGTTTATTGAGAAAATGTGGATCCATTGGAAGACCAAATACTTTCTGTAGTGAAATATTGCATTCTAAATTTTGAAGGTGGTAGAAAAAACATAGAATGGCCATGTAGAATCACAATTTTGAATAACATAGCTATTTCTTAAAAATAAACTTTCAAATAAACTATACCATGTGAGTCTCCTGAAAATAATGTTACTATAGTTTTAAAATGTAACTGAATATTTTAAGACTCTCTAATGTCAAAATAATAATAATATAACTAAAACAACTTTTACCAATTTTATTTTAGATAACCTTTGTAAGTTAAACTCTGCGATATCATGATTAAATATTTATTGATTGCCTGTTACTTGCAAAGGTACTGCACTGTTGTGTAAAGATTATTTATTGAACAAATATTTATTGAGCACTTCACTTGTGCCAGCCATTGTGTCAGTAGCTATAGGTATAGTAACAGTAGCAGCAAAAGCACCAAGGGCCCAATGTCTGCTACCTTTGCATCTCCACACTGTGTTCAGTGGCAACCCGGCAACCCGAGTTCACCATCCCAGCCATGCTCTCACTTCGCTGGCTATGCCCTCTTTCTATATCAGGGGTCCCCATTCCCACCTGCTTTGCGTACAGACTGGCTGTGAGTGGCTCAGCACCCTAGAGTTTCCCAACAGCATCCATTCTTCAGTTCTCAGCCGCAGCACCCTTCCTACAGAGACTTTTTTGCTCTCTTCTGAGCCTTTCTTGTACTTTTTAAAACCATGTTAACCATTTTTCAGTGTGCAGTTCAGTAATGTTAAGTATATTTACATTGTTGTGAAAGAAATCTCCAGACCTTTTTTATCTTGCAAAACTGAAGCTCTATAACCAAGGAGGTAGAAGAGGATATAGAGGGGATAAATGGTGATGGAAGGAGACTTGACTTGGGGTGGTGAACACACAATGCAGTACACAGATGATGTATTATAGAATTGTACACCTGAAACCTATATAATTGTATTAACCAAGGTCACTCCAATAAGTTCAATAAAAATACAAAAAAAAAAAAAAAGAGAGAGAGAGAAAAGAAAAGAAACTCTATACTTATTAAACAACTGCCCCCTGGCTCATGTGGTTCAGTAGAATGAGTGCCAGCCTGCAAACCAAAAGGTCACAGGTTCGATTCCCAGTCAGGGCACGTGCCTGGGTTGTGGGCCAGGTCCTCGGATGCGGGCACGTGAGAGGCAACCACACATTGATGCTTCCCTCCCTATCTCCCTCCTTCTCTAAAAAATAATAAAGAAATAAAATCTTAAGAATATAAACAATTCCCCATTCCTCTCTGCTTCCACCCCCTGGCAACCAACATTCTACTTTTTGTTTCTATGAATTCGACTACTTTAGATACTTAAATCATACAGAATTTGGGTATGCATGTGGCTGGCTTATTTCCCTCAATATATTGTCCTCAAGCTTCATCCACATTGGAGCATGAGATAGGATAGCCTTTCTTTTATTTTATTTTTAATTTTTTTATTGTTGTTCAGTTACAGGTGTCCCCATTTTCCCCCTATTGCTCTCCCCTGCCCTTCTCACACCCCTCCCACATTCAATCCTCCCCCACCCCTGTTGTCCTTGTCCATGGGTCCTTTATACGTGTTCCTTGACGTGACCCTTCTTCTTACCCCCGTTATCCCTCTCCTGCCCCCTCCCCTCACTGTCAGTTTGTTCTTTATTTTTATGTCTCTGGTTCTGTTTTGCTTGCTTGTTTGTTTTGTTCATTAGGTTCCACTTATAGGTGAGATCATATGGTTTTTGTCTCTCACCACCTGGCTTATTTCACTTAGCATAATGCTCTCTAGTTCCATCCATGCTGTGGTGAAGAGTAGGGGTTCCTTCTTTCTTTCTGCTACATAGTATTCCATTGTGTAAACGTACCACAGTTTTTTTATCCACTCATTTACTGATGGGCACTTAGGCTGTTTCCAGCACGTGGCTATTGTAAATAACACTGCTATGAACATTGGGGTGCACGGGTTCTTTGAAATTGGTGTTTCCGGATTCTTAGGATATAATCCCAGCAGTGGAATCTTGGGTCAAAAGGCAGTTACATTTTTAGTTTTCTGAGGAAATTCCATACTGTTTTCCACAGTGGCTGCACCAGTCTGCATTCCCACCAACAATGCACTAAGGGTTCCCTTTTCTCCACATCCTCTCCAATACTTGTTTGTTGACTTGTTTATGATGGCCATTCTGACCAGTGTGAAGTGGTATCTCACTGTGGTTTTAATTTGCATCTCTCTGATGGCTAGTGATGTTGAACATCCTTTCATATGTCTCTGGGCCCTCTGTATGTTCCTTGGAGAAGTGTCTGTTCAGGTCCTTTGCTCATTTTTTTAATTGGATTGTTTGTCTTCCTGGTGTGGAGTCGTGTGAGTTCTTTATATATTTTGGAGATCAAACCCTTGTCTGAGGTATCATTGGCAAATATATTTTCCCACATGGTTAGTTTCCTTTTCATTTTGCTAATGTTTCCTTTAGCTGTGCAGAAGCTTTTTAATTTGATATAGTCCCATTTGTTTATTCTTTCCTTTATGTCCCTTGCTCTAGGGGACACATTGGTGAAAATATTGCTGCATGGGATATCTGAAATTTTCCTGCCTATATTTTCCTCTAGGACTTTTATGGTGTCATAAAAAAAAAGTCCTAGACTTATATTTAAATCTTTTAGGATATCCTTTCTTTTAAAGGCTGAATAATATTCCTCTGCAAATTTCTACCGCATTTTGCTTATCCATTCATCTTCAGTGCATACCTAGGTTGCTCTTCCTGGCATTTTTATTCCTTCTTCTTTTCTAGTACTATTTTTTTTGCCCTCGTATATTAAAATTATTCTGGTATTTATTTTTCTGCTTTCTCATTTTTATGTTTCTTTATCAATCAATCCATCCATCCATCCAACAAATATTTATTGCGTGTGGTTTCCATTTGCCAGGCAAGTTCTGGGCGCTGGAGATACATCAGTGAACAAAACAAAAAAATTCCTATCCTCATTAGTCTTACACTCTAAGGCAAGAGACAGATAATAAACAAGGTAAATAAGTGAGCAGTATGTTTAAAGGTGATAACTAGGGGATAAAAATAAAGCAGAGAGAGTGGGGTGGGGATATGGACTTCCAGATCAAGCTTAAAATACTGGGTTTTGTTTGAAGTGAAGGCATCATTGAGTTAGTGATTTTTTATTAAAGCCCTGAAGGAAGTCAAGGAGTGAGCCAAGTAGATATCAGAATAAGAGTATTTCAGAAAGAGGGGCAAGCAAGAGGTGGAGCATGCCTGGCATACTTTTTTTTTAAACAGATTTTATTTATTTATTTTTAGAGTGAGGGGAAGGGAGGGAGAAGGAAAGGGAGAGAAACATCAATGTGTGAGAGAAATATCAAACTGTTGCCTCTTGCACACCCCCAGCCAGAGACTGGGCCCGCAACCCAGGTATGCACCCTGACTGGGAATTGAACCAGTGACCTTTTGCTTTTTGGGATGATGCTCAACCAAGTGACCCATGCTGGTCAGGGTGTGCCTGGCATACTTTTAAAAAGATGTTTTATGACTCTGTTAGCACTTTCAGCCATGACCTAATAGACTCCCAAACCCTCTTCAGGTATCACACCAAATTCTTAGATATTTGATGTGCTTTGATGTTATGGTATATGGTATTAATTTTGTATCTTATTTACTAATTGTTACTAATATATAGATTTGTGTTTAATTTTTTAATCTAGAAAGGTTGCTAAATTCACTTGTTAATTCTGTTTGTTGGTCCATCTATGCTTTCTAAGTAAATAATCGTATATTCTGCAAGTATAAATTCTTCTTCCTTCTTCCCAATCTCTATAGCTTTTATTTCTTTGTCTTGCCTTATTCCATTGGCTAGGACTTCCAGGTTGAATTCAGTTAGAGCTAGTGATATTTTCCTGAGCTGAGGAAGCCAATGTTTGACATTTTTTTCAACTAGTAAGATGTCAGCATGGGTTTTCTTTTCTTTTCTTTATTCTTTTTTGGTGGAGAGACTCCCTCTACTATATTAGGAAATCTCTGCTATTTTTAGGTTCCTGAATTTTTTTTAATGGACACGTCAAAACATTAGGAAATGCGAGGACTACCTAAAAATGTGAGAGAGTTACTCCCACAGAAAGGTTTAAGGTAGCGGTGGGAGGGTGAAACTCAGACTCCACCAAGGGTCTGAATGGAAGTGAACACAGGTGACGATGCCAGGCTGGTTCACCTCCTTTTGGCACCTTTCTCCTAACTTCTGGCCACCTGAGCCTTGCCCCCAGGCCCTGTGTTTCCTAGACACTACAAATAGCAGAGGGGAACCTGTGCTAGGGGAGCACATGACCATAATGCCTCAACTGGTGTTTCCAGCACAGAGTGAGAGGCTGGGATTCTAGTCTCTGTGAGGGAGGAAGGCAAAAGACTGGTGACTTTTACCCAAATAATAAACTTACTTGAAAAAAAGTTGGGGAGCATTTGAGATTTTGCTCCCTGGCATATGTCATCAGTTCGGCTCAAATAAACTCCTATAAAATTGTTTTTAAAAACTGGTTTCTAGTTCTAGAGGGACTAAGATTTTCAGCAGAATAATAAGACACAGACTCCACTTGGAGAAGAAGAGAAAGGAGCCCAGAAAGAGGCCCCGGGAACAGGGCCATACCAGCACCACACACAGCCTGATCATGTGTCCCAAAGATCAGTTTAGGGCAGGAATTCCCAGCCTTCACACTATTGGCATCTTGGGCTGGATAATTGTGGGGATTGTGCTGTGCATTGTAGGTCATTTGCAGCATCTCTGGCCTCTGCCCACCAGATGTCAGCAGCAGTCACCTCTACTTGCAACAATCAAAAACGTTCCTGGGCATTGCCCTGGGGTTGGGGAGGGACAAGGACCACTGGCCTAGAGCCACTTGAACAACTCCTGTCTGTGGTTGGGCTTGATCCTAGGAAGTAGTTCAAAGGTTTGAGCTGCAGCTGGGAGGAGAGGAAACATCCCATTCACACACACCATTCACCTTTATGGGCACCTTGGAATATAGCTGTTTAAAAATTTTTCCATTTCCTCCCTTTCTTTTCCTTATTTGGTGAATTTGTTGTCAGCACTGTGGGATAGGAGAGGTTGTTTTTCTTAAATGTTACTTTCACGAGGAGATTGTCTCCTGTTCATTCAGTCTGTGTGGACTTCCGGCAGGAAATGGCACTCAAGGAAAGTTTTGAATAAAAGGAAGATGCTGGTTAGCCAGTGGAAAAAGGAAGTTGTTGCTTGGGTTTTTATACAGTTTAGAAGAAAGTAAGAGGCAGAGAGAAAATTCACTTAACTGAAGTGGGAGGAGCAGAAGAGAGAAATGCAGGAGTGGAGGAGGTGTGGGGAGAGCTGAGGAGAGGAGGAGGCGGCGTGGGGACTGGGCTATCAGGCCAACAGCTTGGAAGACCTTGAATCTCCTGGTGGGGCTGGCTGTCCTGAAGGCCTGATGGGGCTGTGGAGTAAGAACAGGGTCACGCAGTAACAATGAGTCAAAGCTGCCATGATTTGTTTATTATACTGCTTTGTAGTATGGCATTATATTATTCTAAACATACTCTTTTCAAATTAATACAAATTTCTCACTATATATATTAACAGCATATGCCTACATTATATAATTCTCTTCAATAAACAGAGAGAAAGAGAAAGTCATTGTAGCAAAATTTTAACAGTTGGTGAAATCAGATGAAGTGTATATGGCTGTTCATTGTATTTATCTTGTAACTCTTCTATAAGTTTGAAAATCTAAAAAATAAAAATTTGGGGTATGTGGAGAGAAGAATTTTTTTAAAAATATATTTTATTGATTATGCTATTACAGTTGTCCCATTTTCCTCCCTTTCTCCCCCTCTGCCTGCCCCTGACAACCCTCCATGTGATCTCCATTTCTGTGATTTTGTTCTTGGTCTAGTTGTTTGCTTAGTTTTTTTTTTTTAATGTTCAGTTGTTGATAGTTATAAGTTTGTTGTTATTTTACTGTTTATATTTTTTATCTTTTCTTAAATAAGGCCCTTCAACATTTCATATAATAAAATGATGATGATGAACTCCTTTAACTTGACCTTATCTGGGAGGCACTTTATCTGCCCTTCCATTCTAAATGAAAGCTTTGCTGGATAGAGTAACCTTGGATGGAGGTCCTTGCCTTTCATGACTTCAAATATTTCTTCCCAGCCCCTTCTTGCCTGCAAGGTTTCTTTTGAGAAATCAGCTGACAGTCTTATGGGAACTCCTTTGTAGTTAACTGTCTCCTTTTCTCTTGCTGCTTTTAAGATTCTCTCCTCTTTAATCTTGGGTAATGTAATAATGATGTGCCTTGGTGTGTGCTTCCTTGGGTCCAACTTCTTTGGGACTCTCTGAGCTTCCCAGACTTTCTGGAAGTCTATTTCCTTTGCCAGATATGGGAAGTTCTCCCTCATTATTTTTTCAAATAAGCTTTCAGTTTCTTGCTCTTCCTCTTCTCCTTCTGGCACCCCTCTGATTCGGATGCTGGAACATTTAATGTTGTCCTGGAGGTTCCTAAGCCTCTCCTCATTTTTTTGAGTTTTTGTTTCTTCTTTCTGTTCTGGTCCAATGTTTCTTTCTTCCTTCTGCTCCAAACTGCTGATTTGAGTTCCAATTGCCTCACCATCACTGTCAGTTCCCTGTACATTTTCCGTTATTTCACTTTTCATAGTCTTTACTTTTTCCTCTATTTTGTGAGCATACTCAACCAATTCTGTGAGCATCCTGATTACCAGTGTTTTGAACTGTACATCTGAGAGGTAGGCTATCTCTTCATCACTTAGTTGTATTTTTTTTCTGGAGCTTTGATCTGTTCTTTCATTTGGGCCCTTTTTTTTTTTTTTTTTTTTTTTTTTTTTTTTTTTTTTTTTTTTTTTTTTTTTTTTTTTTTTTTCTTTTTTTTTTTTTTTTTTTGTCTTAGGGTGCCTGTTACATAGTAAGAGGTGGAGCCTTAGGTGTTCACCTGGACAGGACAACCTACTTGGCTGTATGTGGGGGAGGGGTCCGAGAGGGAACAGTGCAGCTTGCTCAGCTCTGGGCTGGCTTTCAGTCACTTTCCCTGCTACCCACAAGCAAATTGGGCCCTTCTGGTGCTGATTCCCAGGTGGGTGGGCTTGTGTATGTTCTAGGACCCCGTGGGGCTCTCCAATGAACTCTCCTGTGAGGCTGGGAGTTTCTTCTGCTGCCTCAACCCTCACAGGTGTTTTCCATCAGAGGTTTGAAGCTCTATTTCCTTGCGCTGGAACCCTGGGTTGCGAGGTCTGTCTGGCTCCCTAGTTGTTCCTCCTGGTTTATCTGCACACAAATGTGAGACTGCCTGGTCTGCCAGCCACTGCCTGGCCCGCCCTGGTCCTCTGGTCTCTGGCTGCTGCCTTGCTGTGAGTCCTGTTTGCCCTGGCTGCCCGTCTCAGTCCCTACTACTAGTCTGACTGAATGTTTCTTCTTTAACTCCTTGGTTGTGGGACTTCCATACAGTTCAATTTTCTGTCAGTTCTGGATGTTTTTTGTTTTTAAATTTATTGTTGTCCTTCTTTTGGTTGCGTGAGGAGGCAAATCGTGTCTACCTATGCCTCCATCTTGGCTGGAAGTAGAATTATCTTTTTTCAAAAAACCATGTGGTATATAAGGCTGGGTCATCACTGTTCTATGTTGGTGGGTATGTGGCTTTGGCTATGAATTTATTCTCTATGGTATAGTATAGCGATGACCAAAGCTCTCTTATAAGCAATTTGTCATCTTGTATTTATGTATTCTCAGATTCTGATAAATTCAATCTGAAATTGTCAGATTTTTGTCTAATTTGGACCAACATTTTCTCACAGGTCAGAGGTAGCTCTTAGCTTGTAACTTTTGCAATTATTTACTCATTCATTCATTCATTCAGTATTTCTTGAGCACCCATTGTATACAGGGCAATGTGTTAAGTGTCATGAGTAATACAAATATGAATCAAATAGACATTCTGTTGTTAAATAATCTGATAATTTTATGTAAATTAAAAACCTTGCACATCAATGACTAACACAAGATAGAAAGCTACTGTTTTGTGTCAGATCTTAAAGGAGAGCATCATCACTTCATCTTGGGGGAAATGGTGTTAGGCATACTCCTGTTGCATTTCTTCCATCCTGCCTTGGAGGAACACTAGAGCTAGGAATTGAGCCTATTGATGGGGTTGGAGTACAGGATGCCGCATTGGTTTGCTTTTGCCGCATACCCCATCATTCAGTGGCTGAGAATAGCAGTCATTTATTATTGCTCCTGTGTTTGTGGATCATTTGGAGTATGGCTGTCCTGGCCTGTGGTTGGGTGGCAGCTCCACTTTAGGCTGCTGCAGTTAGATTGGACATATCTAACTTGCTGTTTTGTGGATCAGTGGGGATGATTGCTTCCTCCGTGGAGCAGCAAGCTACCTAGGGCATGTTTTTCTCAGGTGATGGCAGAGGTTCAAGAGGGCAAACAGAAATACGCCAGGCCTTACCAAGCCTAGGCTTGGAGCTCACAGACTGTTACTTTAGCTCATTTTTCATTCGCCAGTAGAAGTCACATGGCTAAGCCCAAAGTCACGGGGCACAGATGCACACTGTGCCTGCAGTGAGGCACTGCCTAGGGAGAAGTGAAAAAACAGATGCAATTTATACAAGGAGAAGTAAAAAAATGGGTGCAGTTTATGATATATGCCTTGTATACCTTATATCAATATTACATTTTTAGGAGAAAGAACTTCATTTTTTAGAATAATGTTTTAAAATCTCATAAAAACTGTACAAAAATTAAAAGGTTCATTATCCATCCCTTTAAATGTCAACCCGAGGTTAAACTCTGAGCTGAGGAAGATCTAACGCAAATGGTAACGTGACCATTTGATTTTTTAGGTGTACCTGGGGCTGGCTGTAGGGCACATTTTCCCTTGATGTTTTGGGCCTCTACTTCCTGCACTGTCTTCCCCTCAGTGGCATCCTGCCTCCTTTTATATCCTGGCAGCTTCATGCTTTCTCCCCATCAAAACTTAGTGTCTGCAGAAAGGATCTGGCAAATGCATTCGCAGTGAGGCCTAAGAGACTAAAATCTAACTGCTTCCAGGAGCATTGGATTTGGACAGGGGACAAAAGGGAAAGTTCTATAATGGAGAAACTTCACAAGACAGTGAGTAGGGTGGAGAAGTGAAGGAGAAGGGGAACCAAGGAAGCAGCCCAGTGACCTCAAAATCCTATCCTATAGGATGTTATTTCTCCTGGACAAGCTACATGCTTGGGCTCATGGGCAAGGGTATAGTTGTAGGAATAGCAGGGAGCATAGCTTTAATTATGCTTTTAGCATAAATAATATTAAAATATGCACCTAATGAGTCAACTATTTAATATCTTTTTACAGCATAATGGTTCTAATTCCTACCAAGTTTGTAGCTACCGTCTTTGAGAAACAAGTGAGTAAATATAGCAAGCATCAGGCAGGAACTTTCTGAACTGTGTCAAGGTTAATAATAAGTAAAATGTTATAAGTGGAGACAGGACAGCAACAGCTGTGCAACATTCTTGGAAGCAAGGATTTTGATAGCATGAAGTCAGACAGTGAGCTCAGTTTTTGCTGCTACTCTGGGTGAACAGAGAGCCTTATAATTATTTAAAAAAAACTACATTTCTTTTATAAACTAAAGCTGTATTGCTGTTGAAATCTGATGTCTGCAGCTGGAAAATCAGGGGCATGTGGAGCAATGTTGGAAGAAGACTCAGATCAAACCTATGAGAATGTCCTGGCCGAGATTCAGTCATTCGAGCTGCCCATTGAAGCTGCTTTAAGGTAGGGCTCATTTATATTGTATTGTTTCTTCTTTAGCTGCAGTAAGGTAGTCTCATTCACTTCTCTTTATACTTTTCCATATAACAGAATAAAAAATGGTTTTGAGAAATAGTTACAGTTCTGTATACACCTAATCTCAAAGTTTCTTATTCTTAGAAAAATTACAATAAATAAGTAATCCAGTTTTCTGGTATCGTATGTGTTTCCTGATTCATCACAACAAGGTTAAATAGAAATGACTTTCCAGTGATCAGAAAGGGTCTCATGCCATCTCTAAATAGATAGTCCATCCCATTTATATGAAGTGTCCATTGTTTTCTGTAAAATATGCTTAGTGAAAAGCATGGAGAAAAATCAGGCCTAAGCATGAAACCAGTTTATATTTGAGTGGATATGAGCTGCAGAAAAAATGCAGAATGTTTATGTGTATTGTTGCTGCCCTCTCAAGTCTGGTGACCTCCCAGGTATATCTTTTTATTTCCACATAAGACTTAAAAATAGCTTCTTTGGTAATATGGGGATTAATTTGCAGATTACAGGAGCAGGATAAAAATGAAAGACAATGTTTGTGTTAAAAGGACAGCTTTTTAACATTTCATTCTTTCTGCCTGTCTGCCTGTATCTGACCCTATCAGTGTGGTAATGGAATGGCAATCACTGAATGTGACAGTGACGGTCCATAAATATTTGTTGACTAATATTTGTAGATTGGGTGAAAAGATTTTTTTTTTTTTTGTGTTGTCTCTTCATTTTCAGAAAGGTCTCAGAGCTAGGTCCTCTGAAATTCACTACATATAAATCTGAATATATTTCTGCCAAGTATGTAAATTTGATTTTGCATTAAGTATATTTTGAATCTCTTCAAAAGGCCGAGGGTAGTGTTTTAGGCATGGGAAGTTGTTGATATTTGTTGGTTGATTCTTGGATTATCAACACATTGATGAATTACAAAATTCTTACGACTTCATTATAACTATCCTTTACACCTTCCTTTTGTTGGAGCATCATATGAAGAAAGGCAAGTAATGTTACCTGATTCAATAGGTTGAAGAAACCAGAGCTTTTTACTAGTGGGAAACTCAATTTTTTCACATGGAACATCCTTTATCCCGTACCAGCACTGTCTAAAACTTGTGTCTTTGCCTGGTGGCCAGGTCAGCAGTCTTAAGGGAAACTGCAGAAAGGGGTAGACGGAGCCTGGACGTGTGTGGCTTACTCTGGCCTCTGCTGCCATGTCTGCTTCCGAGCCTTGGCCTCAAGCTCCAGCTCTCTGCATCTCACCACCCTGGCCGACATCTGCAGACTTCTTCCATCCTTGGACCTATCAGCTAGTCTTGCTCTGGCATTGGACCTGACTTCCTACTGTGTGTCTTGAATCTGTTCTACTCTCTCTTCTTAAGGCAAATACCCCCAATCTTGTACCTGGTCTTCCTAAAGAAAAAAAAAAAACAGTTTCGATCTGGCAGTGCCAGCACTCTCCCAGCGTCACCCTCAAGAGTGGAGACTGCACAGATATTTTCTCCAGGTGCTGCCCTGTCACCGCTGCCAGCAGACCTGGAAGGCCCACCCACCCTTAGCTTCATGTTTAGGTTATAAAATGAGTGAGAACACTCTTTTGCAAAGCCTACTGCTAAAAACATCTTAATGTTATTTTGGGGGACAGACACAGAACTGACAAGCCTTTATCTGGGACAATATTAACCAAAATTAGTTTTCTAAACTGTTGTTAAAGTCATTGATTAGGTGAAGACTGGCATTTAATGCCTTTCTACACATATCTGTACATGCCATCAGTAGTTCAAGGTCAACTTTATCCTGTTCCACTGCTCTTATGGAATACGTGTGACCCGGTGACCAAATATAAAGGTTGGAAAATAAAGACAGGACTTCCATTTGGCCTAACTGGAGAGTTTACTCTTTGATGTATGCTCTGAGATTTTCTTCCTCCTGGTGCTCACTGGGACCCTTCCTTTATTACTCTTCAGTCTACTTCTGCCTGACAAAATGCCACCCATCTTGCAAGGCGCAGCTCAAATGCTCTTTCTGCTATGAGGCCTCTCCTGATTCCCCAACCAGATGTGAACATTCCACCCTTTGAGACCCCCAAAAACCCAGGGCATTCTGACTCACTTGGCTGTGTACGTGCGGGTGTTTTGTGTTATAACCATTCTCAGACAAAAGATTCCTGCAGGCAGGACCTGTGTCTTAGTACCCTCTGCAGAAGCTTCTACTGTGCCTGGCACATAGTAGCTGGATAAATGAACTAATCTGTATGAGCTTCTGAGCTAATGGTGACTTTGTGAGGCAAAAAAAAAAAAAAAAAAAAAAAAAAAAGAAAGCAGTCCAGAGAAAGTCATACTCTAGGGAAGAAGTGGAGGTGAAAGTACTTAAATAGCTAAAAGCTCTAAAGGCAGAGGTGGTGGAGAGGGGGTGTGGCTGGAGGGAGACGGGCTGGCCCTGGAATGGCCGCTGAGGGCATGGAGAACGTGGCTGGGAATATGGGAGAGAAACACATTCAGGAAAAGCTCTGCACCTTGAAATTGAGGTGGAAAGAACATCCAAAAGTCCTATGTGTTTTCCCCTGTCACAGAAGAAAGGTATTGCTTCACTGAACATTTTCTGTTGTAAAATCCTGGACTCAGTTAGTTTCTTCTTTCTGCCTACCTGGTTTTTCAGGTAGGGAATCTGAGGCGCCCTGCTCAAGATCAGTGTTCAGATCACGGTCAGGAGGGGTTTGCTTCTCTGACTCAAGCAAGGGAAGCTCAGAATGCTCAGTGACTTATGGTTTCTACCATGTCATTTAAGAATGGCTCAACAGCCCTTTTTTTCCGCAAAGTGTGCAAGCCTTCCTGACACACTTACCCACACAAATCATCTGGGAAAATGGGTCCCTCCACCTGAGGAGTCGTGAGGATGTTGCTGAGACCAGGAGTGGTGCCGTTGGGGATTGTCAGTGGTCCGCAGTCTCTTTCACCCAGCCCAGGTTGCATTCCCCATGACTCCTGACTTCTCACATGTGGCTGCTCCCAGAGTAAGCTTCTCCCTGGTGGTCCAGCCTGTCTCCTGCCTGACTCCCCTGCAATGGGTCCTTGGATCCACTCCTATGGCCTTCTTTTTGTTTTTGTGGAAAAGTGAACAATCACATGATGCTGAAGTCCTGTGTTTGTTTTCATTCTATGTGTAAAAGGGGACTACTGCCCATAATATTACATTTAAAGGATAGTTTTAGGGGAGAGCTGAGGTACCATGCTCTTTTTTTATGGTTTAGTTGTATTGCCAAAGAAATATACATTGAAGTACCTCAAGCAGCTATAACAATTGAATTGAGGAATAAAATTCCAGGCTGCACAGTGGAATTTGATATTAGCCTTGCAGATGGTGAATGAATTTAAGAGAAAAGGGAGGAATATAAAAAAGGCCTACTGCTGGTGCCTGCAGTGTCCTAGCGTGGCTTTGCTTTGCGCATTCAAAGTCTTCTGGCTGTCAGATTGTTGGTAGGCTGAAACTCATCAGCAGGTGGGGGCTGGAATTAGCTTTGCTGCTCTAATCCTTTAGCCCTGGGCATCACAGTTTTCACACTGTTCCCACCATATGCTAATTTCTCCTTCTCCTCAGGTTTTCTAATTTTTCACTCCAATTCCTCCATTTGGCCTAGATACACCCAGCTCCTTGCCAGATCCTTCCTTTAGGGTCTGTCCCTGGTAGGCTTTGTAGCTGTTTGGAATCACACTAAAGGAAGCTACTAGTACCAGCTTTATTCAGCACTACCAGCTTCTTTGAATAAGGATGGTCAGTGAGTCTCAACTAGCATACCAATTCCAATGCATTGGTAGTGGGCATCTGAATCTCATGCTGAGAGTGATTCTGATAAGTTAGTCATGGCAGCTATGGCCTTAGGACAAGGCAGTAGTCGTGTTCACAATAGTTATCACATTTACTTTAGAACTTCCTGCTGCCAGGCTTCGCCCGTTTGACCTGCCCACTCCCACCTCCATGGATACGTGGATGTAGACGTTACGCGTTTTGGGTCCTTCCTACAGGGGTGTTGTTAGCTTCTTAGAAGTTACAGCATGTCTGAACCAATTTGAGTTCCAAAGTTACAGTGTGTCTTATTGCTATAGCTGAGCGTGAGATAAGAAAGTCAAGAACACAGGGAAGGGCCCTGCAAAGTGAGTGGGAGGCAGGAGAGGGGTCATATCCAAAGAAAGCGCGGCCGAGGGCTGGGGAAAATAGGAGGAAAAGGGAATTGTATAAGATGACGTACCAGAAGAAATTTTTGTAATTGTTTCATGATAACATGATTGTTTTACACTTGTATTCACAGAGTCTTCCAGGCTATTTTCCAAGAGCTGACTGTGAAATTTTACCAGTTTAAGAGCAAACAGGATATCGTTATTTCTTCAACTTTCATGTTTTTAGAAATGAAGATAACATACCTTTAGGAAAGAACAGAAAACATTAAAAAAATAAAAAGAAAAACCAACTAACAACCTAAACTATATACACAATATAATTTAGGATGGCATACTAAAAAATATGACTAGTCAAATTCAGCTGTAGACATTTGAGAATGATCTTGCTGTTTATATCCTCAGACATGTAAGATTTCTATTAAATCATATTCCATTAAGTATATTGAGTAAGATAAAAAACCTAGGTTTTACTAAACCTAGGTTGTTTGATTTTGGCCTTAGTTTCTGAAACTATAAAATGGGGATTATAATAAAACTTATTTCAAATGGTTCATGTACATGAAGTGCTTAGCACAATGACTGCCAAGCACATAATAAATACTTAATAAATATAAGCTGTTATTATGTCTAATTTACATCTGGGAAATATATTCCAGTATAATTTAATAAATATATACTTTAGGATATTTATATAAACAAGTACCCACAGCATCTTGAAATTCTGAGCAGGTGGGAAATACTGAATAATATAAATTTTATTTTGGCCACATAATATGCAGGGGAGAGAGATATCCCTTTCTCAAAATCATATTTGCTACTATTACTACTAATAATTTACTACTAATAATTATATTTTATGCTAATGCAGCAATTTATACTAGTGCAGCTGAAGCACCCTGGTGTGCCACAAAAATTTTTAAAACATTCAATACCTGACTGTTTATTCAGGGGCATTAACCTCTTCTTCCTTCGATTGTTTAAAAAACAAACAAACAGCCAACACAATAGCTGTCTGGTGTGAATGAATAAAAATTACACCTATTTTTGGTTAAATTGGCAAAAATATATAACATTTTTTTTATGTGCTGCAGAATGTTAGTGATTAGTTTATGTGTGCCATGAGATTGGACAAAGGTTGAAAATCACTGTACTAATGTAATATCTGACCTCATTTAATCTCTAATGAGAATGGAGCAGGGTACTACACATTGTATACATAATATGGAGTCCAGAGAAACTGGTCAGAAATAAATGTGGGCCTAACTGTTACTGAGGCTACATCTGCAGCACCTCGGGGAAGCCTTGGGTCCCTGATGAGAGTGAGCTGTGTAGTTGCCAGATTTTTGATGAACATTTACATTTTGCCTCTATACTTTCTAATGGAACTATTGAAAGGATTACATGAATTAGGCATGAAATGTATTGAATGTGATCCTCAGACAGCAATGCTCAGTGACTCATTCATTCACTTAGTAAATATAAATGTTTATGGAGCATCTACCAGGTGGCAGGCAGTGGTGTAGGATGGCCAATGGTCCTGCTGATATAGTGAGATCATGATTTAGAAATATCCTGTTCACAGGGAGTTTGTATTTTTTAGAAGTTATCATTTAAAATTTTTTTCAATTACAGTTTACATTCAATATTATTTTGCTTTAGTTTCAGGTGTCAGAGAGTTTGTATTCTTATTAAAGAGCACTAGAAATAAACAAATAAAAAGTGGTAATAAGCACTGCAAAGAACAATAAAACGGTAAAGGAGAGGGTGGTGTAGAGATACTTTTCTACAGAGAGTGGTCAGGGAGTAAATGTTAGCTTTTATTATTATTTCATCACATTACATTTCTAAAGTCTATTTTGTTGAGAGAAGAAACAGAAAAAGAGAGCAAGTGAGAGAAGAGAGAGAAGGTGCAAAAGGCAATAAAGGAAAGCTACACGGGGAAAGTGGGGAATTGAGAGTGCATTGAACAGGATAAATAATAAAAAACTAACAATGAGGAGTAGAGTCTTAGAGGAGAAAAAATGGTGGAAAAGTAGAAAACAGCTAGGGGAAAAAGAGGAAGGAAACAGGGAGAATTGAACTCAAAGAAATTCGTATTGCTCTTTAAGTGCTCAATGAACTTGAAAACGTTTAGCTTTAGGATGAGAAAGCTAATGGTGCTTTCAGGGCAATGTTCAGAGAGTAGGACTAGTGATGTAATTCACAGAACCCAATACAAAATGAAAATGTAGCCCCCTCGTTCAAAAATTGTTAAGAGTACAGGATGGTGATGGCAGAGCATTAAGCCACATGCAACGGCATAGGTCACACACCCATGAGCCAGGCCAATCTGAGCTTCACACAGAGCCTGCCACACAGCAAGCATTCAATAAAATACAGTAGTTGTTGAATGAACAGAACCCAGGGCTAATTATTTTTGAACTTCTCTGAGGATGGCTCATATTTAAGAAAGACTAATTTTATCTGGCTTCAATTTCAGATTTTCTTTTATTGTTCTCCACCGTGGGGTCCCCATCTTTAGGAGGAATTTTCCCAGGCCTGCCGGGGTCAAGAGTAGCAGGAATGATACTCTTTTGCATTTACAAAATGTGGCCACTTGGGGTCACTGTACCAACAACGTAGAAGCTGGAGGAGTGTTGCAGGCAAGATTTCCCCAGAGTGGCTAAAGGCGCCAGGAAGGGTTAGTTTATTAGAGTCAAAGTATAAAGACTGCCCGTACTTTGCATTTTGATGCAGTTCTACAATTATATAATGAGGGTTCTTAAACCATTTAAGAAACATCTGAATAATATTAGCAAAGTCTTCAGAAGATGAAGATTGGGAAGTCAGCTACAGGGTTTCCAGGAGTGGGGAAGGGAACTTTTTGTAGAGTTGCAACCTAAGTCATGAAACATGCATTTACAACATTAAGCTTAATATCAGAAGTATCTGATGTAGATAGTACATTTAACAGCTATTAACTGGGCTGGCCAGTAAATAACAGAGACACTGTTCCTGTGCCTGGAAGTAGAGACAGACTCAGTGATTTATTTACCGCCACATGGGCCCCAAAGGCTAAGCACTGCCTCCAAGGACAACAGAGAGGTGTTTGACTTGGAAGCCAGATCTTGGGGGCTCACTAAAGTGGATCAGGAACCAAGAGACTAACCCAAACACGTGGCCCCATTTCCTCCTCCAGAACAGAAAACATATTTCAGGCAGTTTCTACCAATTAAGCATTCAGAAAATATGAGGTTCAGGTTCAGAGAACCCTGATACAAAGTTAGGATATTTTGTTAATGATTAAAAAAAGAACATTTATTTGATGGTTTTATTTTTATTTTCCCAACAGGAAGCTAAATTCTGGGCTTCCTGGTTTAATAATAAATGCCTAATAATCCTAGTTTCCAGTGCTAATGTTGATTGAACTCTGGGCTAAACATTATACATATGTTATCTTCTTTAATCACCACACCACTTGGTGAACTAGGAACTATTATTGTCCCTAATTCACATTTGAAGAAACTGAGGCTTACTACAAGTTAAGTAACTCTTGCAAGGTCCAACATCTAGTAAAAGATGCGTTGGAATTTGAACCCAAGCAGTTAAACTCCAGGCTAGGGCAGCTGCATTCTCCAGCCTTCCTCTTAGGGAAGGGTTTTCCCAAGATTGGTTATTAGTCCAAAGATGAGCACCTCAAAGTATGTCATTAACGACTACAAGTTAATTTACTGGTGAGATCCTTACTTCACTGCTTAGTTTCATATTGGACACAGAATGCATCTCCTGCCCTGCCAGGATGCATCTTGGACACAGAATGCATCTTCCTAGTGTGTCTTGCCCCTGCCAGGAGTCCTAGAGAGAGATTTGGGGTGGATCTCTGGAAGTCAGTACACACTGCCTGAAAAATAATTCAACATGCATGAGCAATCTGCCCATGTGTGCCCTGCTGCCCTCCAACCTCCTCAGACCAGACTGATTAAGTCATTTATCTCTTGGGTGAAACAACCTTGGAATATTCTTCTTGGCTGACTTAACTAATGGGAAAAACAGGAACTGGTTAATAGGCCATCTTTTCCAATTCACTGCTGTGTGGCCTTGGACAAGTGACTTAATCTCTGTAAGTCTCAGTTACTTCAAGTTAAAAGATTGTAAAAATGTCTACCCCATGGGATTTAAGTTAGAGTTTAGTAAAGTTAGTACTAACTTAATTACCAATTAAGTCACTAATTAAATTAGTAAAGATTAAATGAGAATATAAAGGGTTTACCAGTGCTCAATAAATAGCTGTTATGGTTTTTATCTTGGCCCATAGCTGAAATTCTTTATTTTAGAGACTTTAGTAATATATCACTTTTGGTGGGAGGCACATTTGTTATATCTATATCCGTAGTTAAAATTTACATAGTTATTTAGGATATTTAGCTTTTAATTCTTAGTAAAAATCTTTAGGTACTAATGGAACTGTCAGAAGTCACAAAGGCCCTGGCTGGAGTGACTCAGTGGATTGAGTGCTGGCCTGCGAACCAAAAAGGTTGCTGGTTTGATTTCCAGTCAGGGCACATGCCTGGGTTGTGGGCCAGGTCCTCCGTGGGGCGTGCATGGGAGGCAACCACACATTGATGTTTCTCTCCCTCTCTTTCTCCTTACCTTCCCCATTCTCTAAAAATGAAAAGTAAAATCTTAATTAAAAAAAGAAGTCCCAAAGGGAACCAGCAAAAGCTGTTTCAGAAGGAGAAGTGGTATACAGACTTCCTCCCTTCTTCTTTTGAATTGCAGGGAAAGTGTTGCTGCTTATGTTGAGGTAATCTCTATGGGTAGGTGTTGAAAGAGGTCAGGAGTGAGGAGTGCCTAAGCTGGCTTCCCTGAACGGGTATCTGGAGCTGGGTTTGGATAGAGAGTGTCAGGATAAGTGAAGCAAAGGGGAAATGGTCTGGGTAATGAACGCTCAGGAAATGATTGACCCATCAGGATACAGTTGCCAAATAAGAAGCTGGCTTGTGGCACATGCTCCACTCTCCTCACCTTGCCTTCCTCCTCAGAGCAATGAATTCTGGCCATGTGCATCAACTGAGCTAAGAAAGCCTGCCATTTCCTGCAGAGACAACTGGCTTTCTATTCTCTTTATAGGAAGATTCAGAATTTGTCTTCATTTCTTATGTTTCAGTTTCAGGTTCAGTTTTCAAAAGGCTTATCTTGTCCTCTCAAGAATTGAACCTGCAATTCAGTTGTGCTAACACCTGGTGATATTGCCCTAGTAAGTAGAAAGGCAGTCGGCTAAGAAAAAAAAAAATTTGTTTTTTACTACTTAATAGAAATCAATGGCAGGAAGGACCAAAACACTGGAAATTAGGGATTTGGCTTGATCCAAGGGTAAAATTTTAAATAACCAGAGGAACAGATGAAGTTGCTATCTTCTGACAAAAGTCCTTAAATATTGTTTCTTGCATTGAAACTCTTGATTAAAGTGGGGATCAGGGAATTTGAGGCAACATTTTTATTAGTGCTACAAATTTCTGTTAAGGCAACTGAATATAGTCACATTATATGATATTATATTTAATGTCACTATATAAAGAGCAAGTTTGAAGAAACTAAGATTTTACAATTTGATATTGTTCTAATTTCTAGTTGTTACCAATCACAGAGTAATGAAATTCCTGCCTTATGCTCAGACCTGCTTAGAATGCTTCTTTCCATTCCATCCTGACCTCTTTCCAATGGCTTCAGAACTTCACCATTGTCAGGTTTCAAACCCTTCCAGTTTTCTCTTAGATATGTGCAGAACTCTATGAGGAATTAATTATAGGATATTGCAAAATTAAAAAAAAAAATTTCTTTGACCTGGGACTTCCGGCCAAGATGCAGGCATAGGTGGATACACTGTGCCTCCTCACACAACCAAAATTAAGGACAAGGATTTAGAAACAAGAAAACAGCCAGAACTGAGAGAAAAATTGAACTGTACAGAGGTCAAACAACCATTCATCCATTCATCTAGACCAGTAAGAGGGACAGAGTCACGGCAGGAGGAATCGGAGGTTGGCAGACCCAGGCCTGCAGGTGGCGGCTGGCGGACCCCAGGCACAAGATGGCTGGCTGACTGGGGGGTCCCACATTCACACGCAGATAATCCAGGTGAAAACGGGGAACAAGACAGAACTTGCAACCCAGAGCCCCAGTGCCGGGAAATAAAACCTAAAAACACCGAGACCCTGCCCCCACATATAGCATCACAACCCAGCCACTGGGCTGTCCTGCCTGGGGGAACACCTAAGGCTCCGCCCCTCATATGTAACAGCCATGACCAGAGCAAAGAAAAAAAAAATGGCTCAAATGGGAGAACAGATCAAAGCCCCAGAGCCAATTCATCTAAGTGACGAAGAGCTAGCCAACCTATCAGATGCACAGTTCAAAGCACTGGTCATCAGGATGCTCACAGAATTGGTTGATTTCGGTCACAAATTAGATGAACAAATGAAGGCTACAATAAGTGAAATGAAGGAAAACACACAGGGAACCAATAGTGATGGGAGGAAAACTGGGACTCAAATCAATGGAGTGGACCAGAAGGAAGAAATAAACATCCAATCAGAAAAGAATGAAGAAACAAGAATTCAAACAAATGAGGAGAGGCTTAGGAACCTCCAGGACATCTTGAAACATCCCAACATCCGAATTATAGGGGTACCAGAAGGGGAAGAGGAAGAGCAACAAGTGGAAAACTTATTTGAACAAATAATAAAGAAGAACTTCTCCCATCTGGCAAAGGAAATAGACTTCCAGGAAATCCAGGAAGCTCAGAGAGTCCCAAAGAAGATGGACCCAAGGAGAAACACACCAAGGCACATCATCAGTACATTACCCAAAATTAAAATGGAGAGAATTCTAGAAGCAGCAAGGGAAAAGGGCACAGTCACCTACAAAGGAGTTCCCATCAGACTATCAGCTGATTTCTCAAAAGAGACCTTGCAGGCAAGAAGGGGCTGGAAAGAAGTATTTGAGGTCATGAAAAGTCAAGGACCTACATCCAAGATTGCTCTATCCAGCAAAGCTGTCATTTAGAATGGAAGGGAAAATAAAATGCTTCTCAGATAAGGTCAAGTTAAAGGAGTTCATCATCACCAAGCCCTTATTATATGAAATGTTAAAGGGACTTATCTAAGAAAAAGAAGATAAAAAATAGGACAGTAAAAAGACAATAAACTCACAGATATTAACAACCGCACCTAAAACAAAAGCAAACTAAGCCAACACCTAGAACAGGAACAGAAACACAGAAATGAAGATCACATGGAGGGTTAGCAACAGGAGAGTAGGGGGAGGAGAGAGAGGGAAAAGGTGCAGAGAATAAGTAGCATAGATGGTGGGTGGAAAATAGACAGGGGGAGGGCAAGAACAGTGTCGGAAATGTAGAAGCTAAAGAACTTATGACACATGGACATGAACTAAAGGGGGAGGAGTGGGTGGAAGGGGGTGTGCAGGGTGGAGGGGAACAATGGGGGAAAAATGGGACAACTGTAATAGCATAATCAATAAAATATAATTTAAAAAATTTCTTTGACCTAAAGAAACTTAATATGGTATGATGGTGCTGGTTAACTTGGGGAGAGATTTTTGTTTTGTTTTGTTTCTGCATATTCTTGCAGCTCAAGAAAGTGAGATTTCCCAGAGATGATCTGGATTCTCCTGTACCAACAAGACAGTGGAAACAGGCTTGTGATGCAGCTTCTGGAAGAATGAGCAGTTGGATGTAGCAGAGCGTCCTTAGTCCTCTAAGCCAGCAGGCACTGAGGTCAGCAGCATTTTGGTTCTCTGGGGGCCAAGTGCACAAAAATAAACAAACTCCCAAACATATAAACAGGAACCAATAAGCACAAGTGCGAACTATTAAAAATCATTGGTGGAATGGATAAATGTGCTAAATTGAATCTAGAGTTATTTACATTGGGGAAACTGAAATATAAAGAGATTAGGTTTTTGCCAAATGTCATCCAGCTGTGAGATAAAGTGAAAGAGCCAGGAATTAAATTGAGGACGCCTGTCCTCAGAGCTCATGATTTGAACTATTATACAATATGCTACCTCCCAGGTTTTTGTGGGAAGGAAGATGGAGTTAGGCTTCTAGTAAAAACTCACTGAAGTGGGTGAGTTACACAGCTGGATACTAAAGGGCTTGGTTGACTTAAAGGGAAGTTCAGAGCCCTGGATTAATGGAGGCCAGAAAATAGTTGTCCTTCAGGGCTAGGGTTTGCACTCCTTCCTTATTAATCTTCCTCAGTTGCTACTTTAATGATGACAAACTGGTTTATTCTGCATCCCACAAACATATCATTAAACAGGATTCTTCTACACTAGTACCTTTGTGCAAGCCACCCTGCCTCTCTTTTCCCATCTCTGATGCCCTCTCCTCTCAAAAATTCCCACCGGTCCTCATCCCAGCTATAGCAACTTGGGGACACTTGGATTTAAGGACTTTGGCATGGAATCATACATTGCCCTGGATCTCTTTTACATCTTTGCCGTTAACTGTCATAGTTCTTTGTCATTTTTTTGCGCTTATAATTTATTTTCCAAGTTGACTGGCCTCTGTGAACTTCCTGCCATCAGGGACATAAATATACCCAAAGCAGACATCATGGTTGACAGCAGGATTTTCCCAGTACATTCCTAAAATAAATTTTATTCCTTAATATACAATTTTTCTTCTCTTGAGTGCACGTTTCCTTTTTCTGACTCTCCACCACTGAGTACATCAGATCTCCTCGTTAAGCTTTCCCTTCGCTTTTATTACAGGTTGAGGGTGATTATTTTATTTTTGTAGCAGAGGATCTGGTACACAGAAAACAAAAATATATGTGAAAGCCAGGCTAGTCTCAAGACAGCAACTGGGACAAGCGGTGGAGTTGAGCGGGAGGCGACGTATTCCCTCTCCTTGCCCTTCCAGGGAGCACCTCGGCCTCCGGCAGGTGCCAGGGCCTGAATCCCCGTCTGGGTGACGCGCCCGCTCCTCTCCACGCCCGCCCCGCCCATTTGCGCTCTCCGCGTGCCGCTCGCTCCCGCGGTCAGCGCGGTGCCGCGCCTCGCCGGCTCCTCAGCTTCCAGCCAAGATGGCGGAGAGCGGTGAAGGTCTGGGGACCGTCCCGGAACATGAGCGGATCTTGCAGGAGATCGAGAGCACTGACACGGCCTGCGTGGGGCCCACTCTCCGGTAAAGCTGTCATCCTTCCGGGACCTAGAATTGTCCTCACCAGCCTCTTGGCAGGACCCGGGTGGGGCAGCCCGACAGGTGGTGCGCGCAGAGGCGGGCGGGGGCGGTCTGGGGCTGATACCTGGGACCCCAGACGAGCTGGGGTGGAGCGGAACTGGCAGCTGCACCTGTAGGATCTGCCGGCCTCAGCCTCAGGACTGTCACCGCGCAGGCGGTGGGTGTGGCTGCCGCTGCGCCTCTGACCCTGGGAGCTGCGGCGCCACCCCGTGTTTGCCTCCCAGCCTTGGGCCTGCTGGGCTCCCTGATCGAGGCCGGGCTGAGGGCTCATTGGCCGTGGGCCTGTGGAGAGCGAAGGTTAACTGCTGGCTGCCAGAGTGACTGATGTGCGGAGGCGTGCAGGTGGAAACCCTGGAGCGCTGGGTTGCCACGGCTGTGGGAGAATTGAAATTGAGCGGGAGATGCGGGTACCATCATCCCAGGATGCCGTCTGAGTGGGCGAGAAGGGAGCGTGGGCTGGAGGGGAGGATCTGATGATTAGGAACGCGCCGGTGTGACCCTGCGTTCACCCAGGAAAAGCTTTTACTTATTTACGAAAGTTTCATTAATTTTGCATTAATTTCTCCGTTTATTTTCAAAAGGATCTCTACCCTTTAAAAATAGAAGTAACGAATATTCCAGACTGACTACCTGCTGCCCTAATAATAGAATATTAGTCGACACAGTACTGATATTAGGTTAGGTTGGCACTCTCTTTAAGAATAAATGCCTTTTACATATAAGGATTCATCTTTTGCAGTGATGATCATGAAATTATGATTCGCTTAGGGAACTTCGGGCTGATTGTGCTTCAGCATTATTATTTTTCAGTATATACTTCCTAGAAATGGAGTGCTCCATGTTTTGTGGTCCTGTGGATATAATGTAAAGTGAAACCAGTTGAAGTTATAATGCGGATCCACCTTGCCCTGAGAGTCGGGAGACCTGGGTTTTACCCTAGTCCTATCACTGGTGAAGTGTTCAGTCACGGGTAAAATTCATTTAACCTTTTTGGACTTCGACTTCATTATTTGTAGACTAGGCAGGGGTGTATGTTTAGATGCCCAGAAAGCCCAGGACATTAGGGACCTTGCATTTTTATTCACTGCTCTATCCCTAACGTCAAGCATATTACATGGTAAATTTTTATTACATGATGTTCTTGCTATGATATGATAAGCATGATTAGTGCATTTCCTTAATTTTTCAACATAATTATTTCTTTTTTATAAAACTGTACATTTGCTAAAGAAATCATAGATTAAAAGTGCTTTGTTTTCTTCATTGTGTTATGAAACAAATAATACAGTATGTGGTATAATTACCAGAATAGTCCATTTTTGAAAACAGTATAGGTTATGAAGGAGATGCTTCCTCTTGGGAGCAGTGCTAGGCAGTACCCTTGAAAAAAAGATGAAACTAACTTAGAATTTTGAAATATGTTGAGAAACTTTTGTGACACAAATAGAATATTTGTATTTACATGTTATTCTGTTCTATTTTGCTGGACAGTTGTGTCACCTACTCACTTTGTTGAAACCTACACTCTTCTCTTTGGCTAACTCCAGTGACTCATACTTATTCTATTTATACCTTTGTCATCTCTCATTTACAAGCTGACTCTTTCCACAGACATGGAAGGCACTACCAGCAGTTCTTTTTCTTGAACAGTGTTTAAGCTATTAATTTTTCTCCTAGGTTTTGTGAGGTGCTAATATTAAATTCTAACAAATCTTTTATTATGGTAAAAGTGAAATGTTTTAAAAGTAAACTAGTGTAATGAAACACCATGAGCCCATCATCTTCAGTTTACCACTTGGCCAATCTCATTTGATCTTTTCCTCCATCCATTTTCCCTCATCCTGGATTATTTTGAAGCAAATCCTAGACATCAATACACCCATAAATATTTCAGTATTAGGATTAATTTTTGTTGTTATTTCCCAGTTATCTTTCATCTGGCCTGTAGGCTTATATTTTCCTAATATTTTTCTCTGTGGCAGACTTTTTTTAGCCTGACCTTTTCCTGATGTACTTTTTTTTTTTTTTTATCAGATCTGGCTTTCTAGGGGAAGTCAGATGACTACACGAGAAGCATGTATACACTCTTGACAGTGCCTGGCATATAATAAGTTTATTTGACCACAATGGAATTAAATTGTAAATCAATCATAGAAAAGATTGGAAAATTCCCAAATATTTGGACACTGAGTAACATACATCTAAATAAGCCTTGGGTAAAAGAAGAAATCAAAAGAGAATTTAGAAAGTATTTTGAATTGAATAAAATAAAAATATTGCATATCAGAATTTGTGGGATACAACTAAAGTAATACTCTGACAGAAATTTATGCACTAAACAGCTGTCTGTAATGGAAAAGAATGGTTTCAAGCCAATAGTCTCACCTCCAAACTTAAGAGTCTAGAGGGCCTGGGGTGTGGGAGCCATACCAGTCTGCCCGTGCTGTGTGTGCAGATAGCCAGGGTGTGGCTGGTTATTTCCCATGGAGAAGCCTGTGGATCTGCATCTGCTCCATCTTGTCCATCTCTGGTCTATCTCAGGTCCATCTCATGGGCTCCCAATGGGCTGGACCATGGTTGTACTGGGCGGGGGCATCAATGGTTTGGCCACCAGTTATCACCTGAGCTGGGACACCTGACCCCTAAGGGAGCATATGGGAGGCTGGATTCACTCTGTGCGAGGGCCAGGTGGTGCTGTCTTCAAACTTGGGCCTTGAGGAATTCAGCTAGAAGGAAGTGTTAGGAGTTGGGGCCTGCTCAAGATCTTTCCTTAGTTTCTCCTCTTCCCAAGGACGTGTGAGAAGCAGATTTCTGAGCTTGGCTTGGACTCAGAAGTGTTACCTGTCTGAGACTATCCAGCTGCCCATAACAGGTTCCTGTATTTAGGTGGTGCCCTGCATGCCCTGCTCTATGGGATCAGGGGGCTACTCCACCCTTCACCTCTCTTCTCCAAACCTGTTTTGGCTGGGCTAAGGGAGTTGACCACACCTTGGGGCAAAGACCCTGATGAAACTGTGCACAGTTTTGCTGAGCACCTCCTTTGATCTGAGGTGGTATCTCTAGCCAGGGACTGTCTCTGCTGTGGAGTGTTTTCAGGTAACAGCTATGAGCTCAGCATATGGTCCTGCTTTCCCAGTCTCTTCCAAACTGAGCAAATTCATCATTCCATATTACAGGGGCTGCTGCTGGGGGCAGGGCGGAACTCACAGCCAGACTCAGCACTCAATTCATTCATTGCTCATTGATCAGGCCCTAGTTGAGCGCTGAAGTAAGTGGTGGTTCAGAGGACTGCTGGAGATGTTGCCCTACGCACTTGCCCCACCTGACCAGTAGGGGAGTCACTGTTCTCAGAGGCCAGCAGGTCTGTGGGCTAAGCATCCAGGCAGAAGGACACTGGAACGTATCTCTAGGGGACAGCTGCCTGAAGACTGACCATGTTATTAGTGCTGTTACATCTTCAGTGCTTAGCAAGCTGCTCATGTGCTGAGCACCATCACTGCTGTTGTCTATGAATGTGGTAAATCTGCAGTACTGAGGAGCCTGTCAGCTTGTCCTGGGATTTGAACATTTGGTGCTCTCCTCAGAAGATCCAGGCATATTGGGACTTGTGTACTACTGACTCAGTTGCTGTCCCAAAGCAGGATGGGAGCCACCAGGAACTGTTCCATCACTTGGCACAGGAAATAGCTGCCACACAGTTAGGACTAAAGGAGCCACCAAATCACTGCTTGGTCCATCTACACAGGAACTGCATCCCCCAGTATACACTAAGCCAGGGGAAAAAACCTGGAGTCAACTACCCATTTCCTGGCTGCTCACAGGCTGCCCCTGACTCTGGCTGGAGCCTCCTGTAAGGGGGTTGCTATCAATGATTGTATAGAAAGTGGGTGCCAGGCAGCTGCCCAGGGCCTGGGCTCTGAACCTGACAATTGATCTCCACGCTCGCCTCTTCCTGCCCCTGCTGGCCAGGAGTCTTTCCCCATGAAAATAAAAGTGCTGGAGCTTGAAAAAGAAAAAGAAAGTAGAAAAAGAGAGAAAATAAAATCCAAAAAAGCCAAAGAAAGGACATGATAAACATCAGATAATTAGTGACACAGAAAATAGAAAAACAGTTGAGAAAATCATTGAAACCAAAACCTGAATCCTTGAGATGAGTAAAATTGATGAACTTCTAGAAAAAAAATACACAAAAAACCAATGATCAGGAATTACCCATTCCCAATAGGAATATCAGGAATGAGAGAGAGAACATCACTACAGATTCTACAAACATTAAAAAAGATAAGGGAATACTATGAACAATTTCATTCCAGTGCATTTGATAACTTGGAAGAAATGGAAAAATTCCTTGGAATATACAAACTATCAAAGCTCACTTATGAATATATAGATAACTGAATAACATATCAATGAAAGAAGTTGAATTTACTAGTATAAGACCTTCCCCAAAAGAAAATTCTGGGCTCAGATGGCTTTACTGGTAAATTTTACAACATTTAAGGAAAAATTGGTACCAATTCTATTAAAACTCTTCCAGAAAAATTGAAGAGAAAGAAATATTTCTCAATTCATTTTGATGTCACCATTAACCTGATACCAAAACTAAAGAAAGGCATTACTAGAAAATAAGACTATAGACTGATGTTACTCAACACAGATGAAAATACTTTAAACAAAATTTTAGCAAGTTAAATCTAACAGTACATAAAAAGAATAATATATCATGATCACATAGGATTTACTGATACATTTAAGAATGAATATTGGCTTGTATTTGAAAAACCACTCAATATAATTCACCATATTAAGCTTAAAAAGGAAAACTATAGATACAGAGAAAGCATCCACAAATCTAATATTCATTTCTGATAAATACCCTCAGAAATAAGGAATGGAAAATTCTCAGCCTGAAAAGGGGCATCTGTGAAAAACTTGTAGCTAACATTGTACTTAATGGAAGACTGAATACTTTCTTCCTAAAATTAGGAATAAAGCAAGGATGTTCATTTGTACCAGTTCCATTCAACACTGTGCTGGAGGTCCTTGCTAGTAGCTAGTATAATAAGACAAGGGAAAAAAGTAGATTAGACACTGTCTTTATTTGCAAATAATGTGATCATTTATAGAGAAAATCATATGCAGTCTAGAAAAGCTACTAGAACTAGTACATGAATTTAGCAAAAATGTAGGATATCATACGAATGTGCAAAAGCAGTTGTGTTTCTAGATGCTAGCAAGGAACAATCAAATTGAAATTAAAATTGATATAATAAAAATATGAAATAGTTATATCTGACAAAAGACTTGAAAGACTTGTACATTACTAATAGAAACTGAAGAGGACCAAAATAAATGCGCACATATGCTGTATTTATTGATCAGTTTTCCCCAAATTGGTCTTTAGGTTCAAAGCAATTGTAATAAAAATCCCAGGAGAATATTTTTTTTTTGTGTGTATACTAATTGACAAGCTGATTCTAAAGTTCACAAGGAAATGCAAAGGATCTAGAATAACCAAATTAATTTTGGGAAAAAACCTAACAGTTGGAAGACTTACATTACCTGGTTTAAAGACTTATAATGCTACAGTAATTGAGACAGTATAGTACTAGTGGCAAGATAGACAAACAGAAATTGAATAGAGACTCCATAAATAGATTCACACATGTGGTCAATTAATTTTTGACAAAGATGCAAAGATAATTCATTAGAAAAAGATAGTTTTTTAAAAATCCTTACCCAAGAATATTTTTTTTCATTGGTATTAGAGAGACAGACAGACATCGACATGAGGAAAGGAACATTGATTGGCTGCCTTCGTACATGCTCCCAAAAGGGATCAAAACTGCAGCCTGGGTATGTGCCCTGACTAGGAATTGAAACCTCAACCTTTTGGTCTACCAGACAACATTCCAACCAACTGAACCACACTGGCCAGGGCAGAAAAAGATAATTAAAAAAATAATGGTGGTGGTGGAACAATTGGATATCCATATGCAAAATAATGAACTTTGCACTATATTTAAAAATTAAAAGGTGTTTCACATATAAAATGCAAAACTATAAAACTCACAGAAACCATGGGAGAAAATCTATGTGACTTTGGTTTGGGTAAAGATTTCTTAGATACTATTCCAAAAACATAATACAAAAAAAGAAAAAATTGAGACTTCATCAAAACTGAGAACATCTGGTCTTCAAAGAGACTTAAAGGAATGAAGAGACAAGCCACAGATAGTGAGAAATGTTTGCAAACCATATATCTGATAAGAAAAAATTGAGTTCAGAATGGATAAAAGAAGACTTTTAAGACATAAGAAAGCAAAGAACCCAATTAAAAATAGGTGAGGGAGTCCTTTGGCTCACGCACCAGTGTGGCTGTGTGCGTGTCAGTTGGTTGTGTGACATCCTGCAGGCTCATTCTTGGTCAGGGCACATGCCTCAGTTGTGAGTTTGGCCCCTCGTTGGGGAGCATATGAGAGGCAACCAGTCTGTTTCTCACATCCATATTTCTCTCCCTCTCTTTCTCCCTCCCTTCCCCTCTCTCTTAAAAAATAAATAAAATCTTAAAAAAATAAAAATAGGTGATTTGAACAGATACTGCACGAAAGAAGATACACAGAAGGCAAATAAGGATATGAGGAAATATTTAACATCATTAGTTATTAGAAAGTGGAAAATAAAATGACAACATTAAACTATCATGATACTGGAATGTCTGAAATTAAAAAGATTGACCGCACCATGTATTGGTGAATTTGGGAAATAATTGACACCCTTATACTCTACTATGGGAATTTCATAGATGCCATTTATCATGTTGAGGAAGTTCCCTTTTCCTAGTTTGTTGGGAGTTTTTATTGTGAAGGAGTGTTGAACTTTGTCAGACTATTTTTCTGCAGCTATTGAAATCATTGTGTGGTTTTTATCCCTTATTTATTGATATGGTGCATTTCATTAATTTTCAGATGTAAATCAACCTTGCATTTGTGGGATAAATCCCACATGGTCATAGTGCTGGATTCTGTTTGCCAGGGTTTTGTTTAAAATTTTTACATATATATATTCACAAGAGATATTGTTCTGTTATTTTCTGTTTATGCCATTGTCTGGTTTGGTTATGGGAATAATACTTTATAGAATGAGTGAGTTAGTGTTCTATGAATTGAGGTGATCATGTTTTTTCTCCCTTTGTTCTATTCATGTGGTGTATGGCATTGATTTTTTTTTTTAATGTTGAATCATGCTTGCATTCCTAGGATAAATTCCATTTGATTGGATGTGTAATCCTTTTAATAATATGTTGTTGGATTAGGTTTGCTAGTATTTTGTTGAGTATTTTTACATGTATATTATTAAGGGATACTAGTCTGTAGTTTCCTTTTTTGGTGATGTCTTTGTCTGGCTTTGGTATTAGAATAATCCTGGTCTCAGAATGAGGTAAGGAGTGTCCTTCCTCTTCCACTTTTTGGAAGAGTTTGTGAAGGATTAGTTTTAATCTTTTAAATATGTGATAGAATTTATCAGCAAAGCCATCTAGCTTTTCTTTATTGGGAGGTTTTTGATTCAATACCTTATATCTGTTCATCTTCATTTTCATTCATTCTAAAGTAATTTTAAAATTTCCTTTGTGATTTTTCTTTGACTCATTGGTTATTTAGAAGTGTTTTGTTGAATTTCGACACATTTGTGAATTTCTTAAATGTCTTGCTATTAATTTTTTATTTCATTGCTTTGTGTTCAGAGATCATGCTTTGTCTGATTTCATTCCTTTTAAATTTATTGAGGTTTGTTTTACAACCTTACCTAGGGTCTGTACTGGAGAACATTTCATGTGCCCTTGAGAAGAGTGTGTATCCTGCTTTTGTTGGGTGGAATACTATATAGATGTCTATTAGGCCTCGGCTTATAGTTGTTCAAGTTTTTTGTTTCCTTTTTGTTCTTCCACTTAGTTGTTCTATATGTTATAGGGTAAGTATAGTTTTTGCTTTATGTATTTTTGGGCTCTGCTGTTAGTATGCTCTGTATATGCATACTTGTTATATATTCTTGATTGACTGACTCTTTTACCAACATAAAATATCCCTCTTCATCTTTAGACTTGTATTAAAATCTATTTTGCCTCATTTTAATATAGTCAGTCTAGCTCTCTTATGGTTGCTCTTTACATAATATGTCCTTTTACTTTCAACTTGTTTTTATCTTTAAATCTAAAGTGCCTCCTATATATAGCATTTTGTTGGATTTCATTTTTTTCTTTTTTTAATCCAGTTTGACGATCTCTGACTTTTGATTGAATTGTTTAATCTGTTTATAGTTAACATCATTTATATTGTTGGATTTATGTCTATCATTTTATTTTTTGTTTTTTTGTGAGTCTCATTTCTTTTCTGGGCCTCTTTTTTTTTACTATTTTTCATTAAGTGAACATTTTCTAGTGTAACATTTTAATTATTTTGTTTTCTCAGTATATTTTTAAAAGTTGTTTCCTAGTAGTTGCTCTCAGATTAAACTTCAAATTTATTCTAACTTAATTTCACTGAAATATAGAAATATTACTGCTATGTAGCTCTATGCCCCGTTTTCCCTTGTTGTTATATATCTTACATCTGTATATGTTACAACCCAACAATACATTGCTGTAATTTGTTACTTTATATAACTTTTTGTCTTTCAAGGAAGCTGAGAGGAGAGCAAGTACATATTTACAGGATTTGTTATGTTAATCTTAATTACCATTTCTGTTTCTCTTCATTTGTTGCTGGATTTTTAGTTGTCATCTTGTGTCATTTTCTTATTCCTGTATAACTTTGCTCCCACACACCTCTTTTATACTGTTATTGTCAAATATATTACATTTCTGTATGTTTTGCCCACCAGTAGAGTTATGTATGTGTTGGTTTATGCAATTGCTTGTTAAATTAGTTAAAAGAAGAAAGATGCATTTATGTTGTGTTTAATAATTACTTTTGTGTTTTATACTTACCTCTACTGGTACTCTTCTGTGTGTGATATGTGTATTCATACCGCCATCTGGGCTTACTCTTTTGATCTTGTGGAACTTCCATTAGTATTTTTTGTAATGTTGATCTGCTAGTAACTAAATCAGTTTTTATTTATCTGGGAGTGTCTTTATTTCACCTTCATTCTTTGAAAGATAGTTTTGATGGATATAAGACTCTTGGTTAGCAGTTTTTTCTTTTAGCACATTGAAATGTGTTATCCCACTGCCTGTTGGCTTCCATTGTTTCTGACGAGAAGTCAGCTGTTAACTTACTGGCATTCTCTTATATATGGTAAATGATTTTCCTTTCTGGAAAAGCGATTGCATAAACCAACACATACATAATTCCAGTGTATTCTAATACATAAACCAATGTATTGTTGGGTTTGTAACATGCACTGTATACTTTTCTGCTTTCAAGATTTTCTTTTTGTCTTTCATTATTTTTACTAGGAGGTGCCTGGGTATGAATCTCTTTGCATTTATCCATTTTGGAGTTTGTTGATCATCTTAGATGTTTACATAACATTTTTCATCAAAGTTGGGAAATTTTGGTCATTATTTCTTCAAATATTCTTTGTTCTCCTCCTCCTTTACTCCTCCCATCATGTGTATGTTGGTGTGCTTAATGATGTCTGCATTACTCTGAGGCTGTGTTCATTTTTTTTTTTTTCATTTTTTCTCTGTTCTTTGGATTGCATCATCTCTATTGTCTATCTTTAAGTAGACTATGTTTCTTCCGACATGTTCCATTAAGTTTTTCTGATGACATTTTAATTTTTGCTACTGAATTTTCAACTCTAAAATATTCATTTGTTTTTTAAAAATTTCTAATTATTTGTCAATATTTTATATTTTATTTTAATGTATATTTTATTAGACATTGCCATTATACCTTCCTTTACTTATTTTAGCATAGCCCTCTTTGGTATTATGAATATAGTACTTTGAAATCTTTGATCTAACATCTGGGCCATCTCACAGGGCCTGTTTCTTTTTCCATGTATAAGACACAATCTCCTGTTTTGTCTGTCATAATTTGTTGTTGTTGTTGAAAATAGCAATTTTTAAATAATCCATTGTAGCACCTCTTGATACTGATCTGTAATTCTTGATATTGATTCCCAACACTCTACCATTCTCTGGGGCTTGTTGTTGTTTGTTTATTTGTTTAGTGGTTTGGCTGGACTATGTTAGTCAAGTGTATTTCCCTCACCATGTGAGGACTCTGCTGTTGCTCTTCAGAAGGCGTAGTCTTGGCATGTACAGAGTTACTCAGGGAAGGTTGTGGTTTTGGCAGAGTTCTCTTTGACTCTCATTATTCAGTCACTCCCCATTTCTCTCTCTTCTTCCAGCTCCTGGCAACCACTAATTTGCTCTCTGTCCCTATGGGTTTACCTATTCTGGATATTTTATTTAAACAGAAACATACAATATGTAAGTTTTTGTGTCTGGCTTCTTTCACTTCAGCATAATGTTTTTGGGATTCATTTATGTTGTAGCATATGTCAGTACTTTTTATGGCTGAACAATATTACATTGTATGGATATCCCACTTTTGGTTCATCCTTTCGTCAACAATGAACATTTGGTTTGTTTCTGCCTTTTGGCTGTTGAGTATATGATGCTTTGAACATTTATGTACAAGTTTTTGTTTGAAGTGCCATGAGGCCCTGAAATGGACCCTCAATGTTGAAGACACAAGCTCTGACTTACATCTTTTAATAAAGCTTTCAGGTAAGCATCAGAGTATTAGAAAAACTGTCTGATGATAGAGACTTAATGGCTATCTTTAATTTATTATTTTAACTCATAATATTGGAAACAGAGTAAAATTTTGTCAGGTATATAGTACATTACTACTTAAAGGTTTTGACTAGTTAAAACATAATTATGGCTAGCAATGGATTTCCTATACATTAATTTTCAGGGATTTCACATAAAGAGGACAATTTCAGAAATGTTTGCATAATAACATTTTTTATATATACAGATTTAATGTAGGAAAGCTGAGGATATTCTAATTTTTTTATAGGTTAGAAGCCTAAGCTGACGTTCATTGAATCATTTGGCACATGTTAGAAACCAGGTCATTGACCTAAATTTGTATGTTTTCCTCAGCTTTACAATATCTAAAAAACATGACATATCACATAAGTCTACATTTTTAGCTTCTTTTAGCAAGGATGCCCCTCAGAGGGTATCTGCATTCTTGTTCCCACAACCCCTTGGCTGCCTGGCTCCTATAGGAACTTGAGTTCATGAGCTCTGGATTAAAAGCTACAAAGAAAAAGATGCCCACTCCCTCAGCCAAGGCATGGCACTGCTGCTGTCCTCTCAGCAGGCTGGTATTCCGGAACTCAGTTTCCTCCTTGGGAAGCATCTTCTAATTTGACAGCTCCTTCAGTACAAGTTACTGCTGTGACACATCAGACAAACCTAATTATTTCTAGCATTTCTCTATTTGTAAGCTGAAAGAATAAATAACTATGCTCTTCTAGGGTTGCTCTTGGAAATCTCAAAGACAGTTTTATATATAAAAGGTATTTTGAAAGTTTTATGTCAGAGGTTACCTAAGAAGCAATACTTGGTTACCTATTTAATCAAAATGAAAATGAAGCATTTAAAAATTAAGCATAATAGCTTGAGTTTAAAGACCCTTAGTTCTTTCATAAGTGAGGAGTCCCAGCCCCACAACAGGCCCCCCAGGCCAGGGTTCCAGTGCCAGGAAGTCCCCATAACTTTTCGCTGCAAAACCCAGTAGGGATTGAGTTGGTGAAAAAAATTTCTGGAATCCCAAGCAGTTCCTCCTAAAGAACCCACACACATGGACTCACCTACATAGACTCACTCCCTCTAAGCTCTAGCACAGGGGTAGCAGCTTGAAAGGCACCAGTGGCATACTGGTCTGGCTTGAAGGTGAGAGCTAGGTGACAGCTTTCTCCCAGACAGAAAGGCGGGCAGAGGCCATTGTCCACTTTTGGAACCTCCCTACCCCACAGAGCCACAGAGCCAGAAGGCAGGTACCATATCTGAGATTCCATCAACCTGGCTAACATGTTTGCCCTGCCCTGGAGATCCCCAGAGACAGGCTCACCCAACTTACGGGCCCGCTCAAGCTGCTTTTCTATATGAATGGTCTTGGTTTGTGCTCCACAACTTCCTCAATCCTTTCAAACAAGCAACAGCTGCCCTCAGTGAGTCTCCTACCCCACTACTTCTAGCTAAGTGGCCCCAGGCCCAGCACTAGCAGCTACCAGCCTAGATTCACAGCTTAGCTTCACTTGGGGCTCTCCAAGCCCAGCAAAAATAGCAGCCAACTTAGATTGCTTTATACCTCAGGTAGGGTGGCCCCAGACAGGACACAGGTGGGGGATGACCTGGGCCTGTACCACCTAGGACACATCAGGGTGTATGCACCCAGTGGACAGCTACAGAAGATGTTGGAGTGCCACCACACTGCTCCTGCATAGCTGATCTTCCAAGGAAGGCAGAACTTTGTGGTCAGTGGTCACAGCCAGTCCTTGCAGCTGACTGGCCTGGGTAAATCCCTCCCATTGACCTGCCAACAGCAACCAGGGCTCAATTATAAGAGGAGGGTGTACTCAGCTCACATGAAGGGTGCACCTTGAGTACCCAGCTTCAGTGATAGGGGAGGCTGTGCCACTGGACCCAACAGGATACCTTCTACATTAGGCCGTGCTACCAAGACGGAGTTATAGCAGCTCTACCTAATACATAGAAACAAACACAGGGAGACTGACAAACTGAGGGGACAAAGAAATACGGCCCAAATGAAAGAATAGATCAAAACTCCAGAAAAGGAACTAAACAAAATGGAGATAAATAATCTCTCAGATGCAGAGTTCAAGACACTGGTTATAAAGTTGCTAAAGGAACTTAGTGAGGACCTCAACAGCATAAAAAAGATCCCATCAGAAATGAAGAATACATTGATTGAAATAAAGAACATTTTTACACAGAAACAACAGTAGAGTGGGTGAAGCTGAGAATCAAATCAATGATTGGATATAGGGAAACAAAAAACAAACAACCAGGACAACAAGAAGAAGAAAGAATAAAAAAAAAGAAGTTATTATAAGCTGCCTCTGGGACAACTTCAAGCGTTCACATCATAGGGTGCCAAGGGGGAGAAAGACCAAGAAATTGGAAATCTATTCTAAAAAATAATGGAAGGAAAGTTCTCTGATTTGGTGAAGGAAATAGACATGCAAATCCAGGAAGCACAGAGTCCCAAACAAGATGGATACAAAGAGGCCCACTGTAAGACACATCTTAATTAAAATGCTCAAAGTTAAACATAAAGAGAGAATCTTAAAAGCAGCAAGAGAAAAGCAGTTAGTTATCTACATGGGGAGTTCCCATAACACTGTCAGCTGATTTCTCCAAAGAAACTTTGCAGGCTAGAAGGGATTGACAACAAATATTCAAAGTCATGAAAAGCAGCAACCTACAAGCCAAGATTGCTCTACCCAGCAAAGATATCATTTAGAATTGAAGGGCACATAAAGAGTTTTCCAGACAAGAAAAAACGAAAGGAGGTCACCATCGCCAAACCATTATTATATGAAATGTTAAAGAGACTTACTTAAGAAAAAGAAGATCAAAACTATGAACAATAAAATGGTAATAAATATATATCGATCAACATTGATTCTAAAAAACAACCAAGCAAACAAGAAGAACAGAGACAGAATCATGGGTATGGAGACTATTTTGATGATTGCCAGATGGGAGGGGGTGTAGGGAAATGTGAGAAAAGGTGGGGGATTAAGAAGTCCAAATAGGTAGTTACAGAATAGCCATGGGGATGTAAAGTACAGTATAGGAAATGGAGTAGCCAAAGAACCTATGCATGACCCATGGACATGAACAATGATGTGGGGATTGTCTGAGGGAGTGGGGGGTGCTAGGTGGAGGCAGGGCAAAGGGGGAAAAATTGGGACACTTGTAATAGCATAATCAATAAAATAAAAAAACAAAGTAATTTATATTTCACATTGAAACACTGAGGTAGAACATTGCTACATCTGTTGTACACAAGTGTTTTATCAGACTAGCAAAACTCATGAGCATACGTAACACAACTTTCTACAAAGGCAAACATCCTGCTTATACCTTATGAAGGTGACAAATATGAATACTCGTTATTGCATTTCCCAAACTGCAGCCTCTCTATAGCATTTAAGAATAAGAAGCAAAACTATAAAAATTAATTATGCTTAGTAATCAGCCTTCTAAGATTATCTATTAATTAATTTAATGTCAAGGCTTTAAGTTACTTAAACATCTTGGAAATTATCTCCAATACATGTTGAAATAAAAAGTTTGTCAGAATAATGATTCAACTTAGTTGAGCACAAATTTATATGTTTAATCATTTTAATATTTATGTATGATAATGTTAGCTCATTCAATCAGTGAACCAGTATGCATTTAGGAAAACGAACCCAAGCACAATAAAATAATCAATGAAAAAGGATAAGATTAAATAGGTATTTTTTATGAACCCAAGATTTCAAACTAGGCTTGTTTGCTAAAGTTGTACTTTAGTTATGTGAACTTGGATTTTTAAAATGTTTCTGAGTTAATTCCTGTAAGAAGAATACTTATTAAAAGTCTAGCACATTTAAATTACTAGAAAGTCAATTTTCTTGTTTTTTGGGGAAATTTTACAAATATTTCATTTATATACATAGTTTTTAAACCAGTAAGCCAGCCAGGCAGAGTTCTTTTAACTTAAGAGACTTTAAAATCCAAATTATTAATACCATCTGGAGATAAATTGTCTGATTTATCACACACAGTGAGAAGTAAAAGCCTTTCTGAATTACTGATACAGAGCGTTATAGCTTTATTTCCATAATTTCACCTACAAGTTAAGAGACATGAGTTATAAAAAGAACTTATGCACCCTATGTTCATAAGCAACGCTATTTATAACAGCTAAGTGTTGGAAACAGTCCAACTACTCATCAGTAGATGAGTGGATTAAAAAACTGGTACATTTACATAATGGAATACTATGCAGTAGAAAGAAAGAAGGAAATCCTACCTTTTGTGACAGCATGGATGGAACTGGAGACTATTATGCCAAGTGAAATAAGTCAGGCAGTAAAAGACAAATACCATGTGACCTCACTTGTAACTGGAATCTAATGAACAAAATAAACTAATGGGAAAAATAGAACCAGAGACATGGAGACATGGAACAGACTGATAGCTGTAGGAGGGGAGGGAAGGGGGCAGGAAATGGTGGAAGGAAGGGGAAGCGACTAGTCAAAGAATATGTATGAATGACATATGGACATGGACAGTGGAGAAGGGATTGACTATGGGCTAGAGGAGTAGGCTGGGTAGAAAGGGGCAAAAGGGAAAACACTGGGATAAATGTAATAGAATAAACAATAAAAAAAAGCAAAAAATAAAAAAGACATTAACTGTAGAGACTTAAAAAAAAAACAAAACCCTCATCAGTCTAGATATCAAAGACCTGTTCTTGATTGTTACAAAATTCTTAAGCCATTTGAACTCAAGGTAGACAAATGGACAAACAAAAGAGATTAACAAGCCAGAGTATCTTTTATCTTTTACCCAAGAGATCTCTGTCATGCATATAGAGGGGTCACCATATAAGTGGTCAAATCATAAAACCAAATTCTCAGTCATTGCTGCCATGTAGGGGTAATAACTTATTGGCCATGCAGTAACTAGAAATCAAACCAAAACATACAATCTGTAGAGAGGTGGGGGAAAAAAACCCCAGAGAAACAGAGAGTCAGTATAGTTAAATGCGTATTGCCACTTGGGTTTTACTTCTAGGAGCCAAGAAAAGATGTGCCTAAGCTTAAGTAGCCCAGGAGGTGCAGTTATTTGGCAGTGCAGTTACCTGGCTCCATCAGGTCAATCTGCTGGGCATCTTGGTGAAAACTCCAAGTGTTAAAAGATAATTTTCAAAAAAGATAAATTCATGCCCTGGCTGCTGTGGCTTAGTGGTTGAGTGCCCGCCTGCGAATCATGTATCTTTGGTTCAATTCCCAGTCTGAGGTGCATGCCTGGGTTGCGGCCTGGGTCCCCAGTGGGGGGCGCATGAGGGGCAGCCATGCTCTGATGTTTCTCTCCCCCTTTCTCTCCCTCCCCCTCTCTAAAAAATAAAATAGATAAAATCTTTTAAAAAAAGATGAAGATTAAAAAAATACATCCATGACTCTCATACAATTATAAAATTGATGCATGCCAAAGATTCTATATAACTTGTTAATTAATGAGGTAATCAGTAAGATATTATGATTGTGTCAAAGGCAATGACAAAACCATATAGGTATTTGGGGATACTGAAATAGATTTGTAATAGGCAAATAACTGGTCAGTATCCCCAGGGTATAATAATGAATTGCATATCACCGGTCAAAATGTTTGCATTTCTATAGACAAGAATAATACATCAAATTTCTACAGTTTGTAGAGATAGTTGTAAAATAGCCCAAAGATAGTGAAAGGTACAGATAACCTAGAAGGATGTGCTAGATGGGCCATTCAGTAATCACTTTTGTCCATTTAAAAATTTTTCACAATTTTTCTTGCCGTTAGTCGGAAACTTTTTTTACTTTATCTTTTATGATGTTCCTCCCCCCGATCCTTTTATTGGCCATGCAATAGTTTTCTATTTTTTAATTTATTTTAATTGTTGTTCTTGTACAGTTTTCTGTCTTTTACTCCCATCCCAGCTCACTGCCCCAGCCCTCCGCACCTCCCTCTCATTTCCACTCCCCTAGTTTTTATCCATGTGTCCTTTATACTTGTTCCTGTAAACCCTTCCCCTTTTCCCCTGATCTTCCCTCCCCTCTCTCCTCTGGTGACTGTCAGTTTGTTCTCAATTTCAGTGTCTTTGGTTATATTTTTCATGTTTGTTTGTTTTGTTGATTAGGTTCCTGTTAAAGGTGAGATCATATGTTATTTGTCTTTCACTTCCTGGCTTATTTCACTTAGCATGATGCTCTCCAGTTCCATCCATGCTGTTGCAAAGGGTAGGAGCTCCTTCTTTCTTTCCGCTGCATAGAATTCCATTGTGTAAATATACCATAGTTTTTTTATTCATTCATTTACTGATGGGCACCTGGGTTGCTTCCAACACTTGGCTATTGTAAATTGTGCTGCTGTGAACATTGGGGCGCATAGGTTCTTTTGGACTGGTGTTTCGGGGTTCTTAGGATATAATCCTAGCAGTGGGATTGCTGGGTCAAAAGGTAGATCCATTTTTAGTTTTCTTAGAAAATTCTGTACTACTTTCCATAGTGGTTGTACTAGTCTGCAATCCCACCAACAGTGCACTAGGGTCCCCTTTTCTCCACAACCTCTCCAACACTTGTTTGTTGGTTTGTTTATGATGGCCATTCTGACTGGTGTGAAGTGGTATCTCATTGTGGTTTTAATTTGCATCTCTCTGATAGCTAGCCATACTGAGCATCTTTTCATGTGTCCCTGGATCCTCTGTATGTCCTCCTTGGAGAAGTGTCTGTTCAAGTCCTTTGCCCATTTTTTTAATTGGGTTGCTTGTCTTCTTAGAGTGGAGTCATGTAAGTTCTTTATATATTTTGGAGATTAAACCCTTGTCTGAGGTATCATTGGAAAACATGTTTTCCCATACAGTTGGTTCTCTTTTTATTTTAATACTGTTTTCTTTAGCCATGCATAAGCTTTGTATTTTGATCATTTGTTTATTCTTTCCTTTATGTCCATTGCTTTAGGGGACATATCAGTAAAAATGTTGCTGCGTGAAATATCTGAGATTTTCCTGCCTATGTTCTCCTCTAGGACTTTAATGGTGTCACGGCTTATATTTAAATCTTTTATCCACCTTGAATTTATTTTTGTGTACGGTGTGAGTTGGTGCTCGAGTTTCATTTTTTTGCATGTGGCTGTGCAGTTCTCTCAACACCACTTGTTGAAGAGGCTATTTTTACTCCATTTTATGTTGCTGCCGCCTTTGTCAAATACTAATTGACCCTAGAGACTTGGGTTTATTTCTGGGCTCTCTGTTCTGTTCCACTGGTCCATGTGCTTGTTTTTATGCCAGTACCAGGCTGTTTTGATTACAGTGGCCTTGTAACACAGTTTGGTATCAGGTATTGTGATCCCTCCTACTTTGCTCTTCTTTCTCAAAATTACTGCAGCTATTTGAGGTCATTTATGGTTCCATATAAATTATTGAAGTATTTGTTCTATGTCTGTGAAATATGCCATTGGTACTTTAATAGGTATTGCATTGAATTTGTAAATTGCTTTGAGTAGTATGGACATTTTGATGATGATGATTCTTCCAATACATGAACATGATATATGTTTCCATTTGTTTGTATCTTCCTTGATTTCTTTCTTCAGTGTTGTGTAGTTTTCTGCATACAGGTCTTTTACCACCTTGGTTAGGTTTATTCCTTGGTATTTTACTTTTCTTTTTGCTATAACAAATGGGATTTTTTTCTTGATTTCTGCTTCTGCTGTTTCATTGTTGTTATACAAAAATGTCTTTGATTTTTGGATATTGACTTTGTATCCTGCTGTTTGGCCAAATTCATTTATTAGGTCAAGCAGCTTTTTGGCTGAGTCTATAGGATTTTCTATGTACACTATCATGTCATCTGCAAACAATGATAGTTTTGTTTCCTCCTTTCCAATTTGGATGCCCTTTATTTCCTTTTCTTGTCTAATCGCTGCGGCTAAGACTTCTAATACTATATTGAATAGAAGTGGTGAAAGTAGACAACCTTGTCTGGTTCCTGATCTTAGTGGAAAAGGTTTTAGTTTTTGCCCATTGAGTATAATGTTGGCTGTAGGCCTCTCATATATTGCCTTTATTATGTTGAGAAAGGCTCCCTCTATTCCCACTTTGCTGAGTGTTTTTATCATAAATGGGTGCTGTACCTTATCAAATGCTTTTTCTGCATCTATTGATACGATCATGGGATTTTTGTCTTTGCTTTTGTTTATGTGATGTATTACATTTACTGATTTGCGAATATTGAACCTTCCTTGCATCCCAGGGATGAATCCCACTTGGTCATGGTGTATGATCTTTTTAATGTATTGTTGGATGCGGTTTGCCAATATTTTGTTGAGGGTTTTAGCGTCTATGTTCATCAGCAATATTGGCTTGAAGTTTTCTTTCTTTGTTGTGTCTTTATCTGGTTTTGGGATTAGGATGATGCTGGCTTCATAAAAAGAGTTTGGGAGTCTTCCATCATTTTGGATTTTTTGGAATAGTCTGTGAAGGATAGGGGTTAGCTCTTCCTTAAATGCTTTGTAGAGTTCTCCTGTGAAGCCATCTGGTCCAGGGCTTTTGTGTGTGGGGAATTTTTTGATTACTGCTTCAATTGCATCTGCTGTTATTGGCCTGTTCAGGCTTTCTGCTTCTTCTTCATTGAGTTTTGGAAGATTATATTTTTCTAGAAACTTGTCCATTTCACCTAGGTTTTCAAATTTCTTGGCATACAGTTCTTCAGAGTAATTTCTTACAATCCTTTGTATTTCTGTGGTATCAGTTGTAATCTCTCCTCTTTCATTTGTGATTGTGTTTATTTGGGTCCTCTCTCTTTTTTTCTTGATGAGCCTGCTTAAAGGCTTGTTGATTTTGTTTATCTTTTCAAAGAACCAGTTCCTGGATTCATTGATCCTTAGAATTGTGCTTTTAGTCTCTATGTCATTTTATTCTGCTCTGATCTTGGTTATTTCCTTCCTTCTACTTGCTCTGGGCTGTCTTTGTTGTTGTTCCTCAAGTTCTTGTAGGCGTAGGGTTAGGTTGTTTGTTTGAAATGTTTCTGTCTTTTTTAGGTAGGCTTGTATCGCTATGAACTTCCCTCTGAGGACTGCCTTCGCTACGTCCCATAAGTTTTGGGTTGTTGTGAGTTCATTTTCATTTGTTTCCAGAAACTTTTTGATTTCTTCCCTAATTTCATTCTTGACCCATTCATTGTTTAATAGCTTGCTATTCAATCTCCATGATTTTGAGTGTTTTGAGTTTTTCCCCTTGGGGTTGGTTTCTGGTTTCAGTCCCTTGTGGTCAGAGAAAATGCTTGGTATGATTTCAATTTTCTTGAATTTGTTGAGGCTTGTTTTGTGTCCTGTCATGTGGTCTATTTTTGAAAATGTTCCATGTGCATTTGAAAAGAATGTGTATTTAGTTTCTTTGGGATGAAGGGCTCTATATATATCAGTTAAGTCCATTTCATCTAGAGTGTTGTTCAGTGCCACAGTATCTTTGTTGATATTTTGTTTAGAAGATCTGTCCATTTTTCACAGTGGGGTGTTAAAATCCCCTACTATAATTGTGTTGCTGTCAATATCTTTCTTGAAGTCCTTTAAGATTTTCTTGATGTATTTAGGTGCTCCTATGTTGGGTGCATATATATTTACAATGTTTATGTCTTGTTGGTGAATTCTTCCTTTGAGTATTATGAAGTGACCTTCTGGGTCTCTTTTTATGGCCCTTCTTTTGAAGTCTATTTTGTCTGATATGAGTATTGCTACCCCGGCTTTTTTTCCCCTGTCCATTTGCTTGGAAAATTTGTTTCCAGCCCTTCACTTTGAGTCTGTGTAGGTCTTTTGTCCTGGGTCTCTTGTAGGGAGCATATGTGTGGGTCATGCTTTCTTATCCATTCAGCTATTCTGTGTCTTTTGATTGGAGCATTTAATCCATTTACATTTAAGGTCATTATTGATAGGTACTGATTCATTGCCATTTTTGTACCTATGTTCCTCTCTCTCTCTCTCCCTTTTCCTTCCTTTCCTTAAAGCAGTCCCTTTAGCATCTCTTGCAGAACTGGTTTGGTAGAGGTGTATTCTTTTAGATTTCTTTTGTCTGGGAAGCTCCTTATTTGGCCTTCTATCTTGATTGAAAGCCTTGCTGGGTAAAGTAGTCTTGGTTGCAGGCCTTTGGTTCTCATTACTTGGAATATTTCTTGCCATTCTCTTCTGGCTTGGAGCATTTCCATTGAGAAGTTAGCTGCTAGCCTCATCAGGGCTACCTTGTATGTTACTTCCTTTTTCTCCCTTGCTGCCTTTAAGATTCTCTCTTTGTCTTGGAATTTTGCCATTTTAATTATGATGTGTCTTAAAGTGGGCCTCTTTGGGTTCCTCTTGATTGGGACTCTGTGTTTCCTGGATTTGTGTGACTTTTTCTCTCATCAAATTAGGGAAGCTTTCCATCTTTACTTTTTTGAATAGGTTTTCTATTCCTTGCTCTTCTTCTTCTCCCTCTGAAATCCCTATTATATGGATATTATTATGTTTCATATTATCTTGCATTTCTCTTAATCCCTCTTCATTCTTTCTGAGCCTCTTTTCCTTTTCTTGCTCTTTCTGGGTGTTTTTTTCTACTTTGTCCTCCAACTTGCTGATCTGATCTTCTGCTTCATCGATTCTGTTTTTCATTCCTTCCACTGTGTTCTTCGGTTCAGAAATTGTATTTTTCATTTCTTCTTGGCCCTTGTTGATAGTTTCTATTTCCTTTTTCATATTGATATAGTTTGCAGTGAGTTCAACGTAGTTTCCCTGTAGTTTCTGGTAGCTCTTTGAGAGCTCATGGAGCTTCCTGACAACCATTGCTTTGAACTCAAAATCTGATAGTTGAGTTGCCTCCATTTCATTTAGCATTCTTTCTGGGGCTTCCTCCTTTTCTTTCGTTTGGGGATTGTTTCTTTGGCTTCCCATTGTTTGTGAGATTCTTCTTGTCAGCCTCAGCTTCTTAAAGTGATCTGTTCTGGCTCCCTGGGTTTATGGTGTGAACTTCTGTGGTAGAATACTTGTGAGATTCGGTGTTGCAGTCTCCTTTGGGAATCCTGGGATCACAGGTATGATCTCTGGGTCTTCCGCAAAGCCCCCTCCTCCAGTTGCAGGACCGCTGGTTGCAGAGCTGCCTCTGATCCAGGGCCGCCCCTGGTC
>PVKU01001840.1:0-178863 GCA_004027475.1 Anoura caudifer | reverse complement strand
CCACTGACCTTTTGGTTTGCAGGCTGGCACTGAATCCACTGAGCCACACCAACCAGAGCTGAACCACTTTATTTATTTATTTACTTTATTAGAGATTTCATTTATTTATTTTTAGAGAGAGGGGAAGGGAGGGAAAAAGGGAGGGAAACATTGACATGTGAGAGAAACATCAACTGGTTGCCTCTTGCATGCCCCCAAGTGGGGACCTGGCACTCAGTCCAGACATGCACCCTGACTGGAATTGAAGCAGCCACCCTTTGGTTCACAGGCTGACACTTAATTCACTGAGCTGCACAAGCCAGGGCAGTTTTCTATTTTTATTGAACCAAAATTCATCAGTCTTTCCCCTTTTTGCTTCTGGATTTTGAATCATAGAAAAGTCTTCTGTCTTACCAGGTAATGAGTGTAGGGGAATCCACCCACGTTTTCTTTTGGTACTTGGCATGGTTTTATTTTTTTACTTTTACATTTCTGTACTTTTTTGAATTTTCTTGGGGTATGGTGTGATGAATGTCTCCAGTTTTATCTTTTTTTTTTTTTAAGTAAGGCAATCCTGCTGTCATAACACTTATGAAAAAGTAGGTCATTTTCACATTGATTTGAGATGCTGTCATTATCATTTACTAAATTTTCATATGTGGTGGGTCTAAGTTTTTCTACTCTGTTCATTCAATGTTTATTTGCATGCTATACCATGCTTTTAATTATAGAGTCTTTATTGTTACTGTATCTGGTATGGTTACCCTCACCCCATTGATCATCTTTTTCTCAGGGGTTTCCTGGTGACTCTTTCTTGTTCATTCTTAAAATACTTTATTATATTGAGTTTAATTTATAAATTAATTAGGGAAAACAGACATCTTGATGATGTTGAATCTTCATATCCAAGAATATGTTGTATCTTTCAGGAGAGTTAAAGTTTTCCACAAATAAATTTTAGAATTCCTTAAAATTTTGTGCATTTTTTGTTATTTTAATTGGATCTTTTCTTACATTATATCTTCTTTTTTTGCTTATATATGTGAATACTGATCATTTTTGTTAATTTTTAACCTTTTACTTTATTAAATTTTCTTGTTGTTTGTAGTATTTTTCCCCATTGATTCCCATGGGTTTTCCAGGAATGTAATTGTATAATCTGTATTTAGAAATAATTTTACTTCTTCCTGTTACATCTTAAACTGTAGATTGCTTTGTCTAGTCTAACTTCATAGCCTAATTGGAACACAATAGTTGAGACAGTGGGCATCTTTATCCTTTTCCTGATTTTAGCAGGAAAGCCTTTAGTGTTTCCTCATTAAGGAGAGCTCTGGCTTTTGGGCTGAGGTATTTACGTTTTATTATGCTGAATAAATATCTATTAATACCTATTTTATATAGTGTTTTTTTATTACTTATTTATCTTTAGAGGGGAAGGGAAGGAGAGAGGGAGAGAAGTATCAATGTATGGTTGCCTCTTGTGCGTCCCCTGCTGGGAACTGTCCTGCAACCCAGGCACATGCCCTGACTGGGAATTAAACCACGATCCTTTGGTTCACAGGCCCGCGCTCAATCCACTGAGCTATACCAGCCAGGGCTATAGTGTTTTTCACATGAAAGATTACTGAATTTTGTCAGATGTCTTTTCCGCATCTGTGGAGATGGTCGTACAATTTTTCTTCTTTGCCTTCTCCTGTGATTGAATTTATTATTTCCTGTTATTGAAATATTTCTGTATTCATAGAATAAATCCCACCTGGTCGTGATGAGTTGTTCTTTTAATATGCTGTTGGACTCTGTTAGCTAGTATTATTGTGAAGATTTTTTTTTTTGCATTGATGTATGTGAGATTGGTCTGTAGTTTTCTTTTTTGGTGCAGTCTTTTCAGGTCTTCAAACAAATGTTAATGCTTGTTTTACCAAACAAAAATGGAAGTGTTCTTTTTCTACATTTGGAATACTATAATTAGCCCTGATATTATATGATATTTAAAAGTTTGTTAGAATTACCATGTGGAATCAGCTGGCCTGTGGTTTTGCTCTTTGTTTTTTTTTTTTTTTTTTTTTTTTTTTTTTTTTTTCAGGAGAGTCTTAATTCCTTTTCCTATTTCTTCTGTGATGGTTCTTTTAGACTTTCTCTAGAAAGTAAATACACTGTATTCTTTTGAAAATTACCCATTTCTTCACATTTTTTAGAGTACATTTATGCAAATATGGTCTTATGTTATAATTTCTTTTATTTTGATGGTTTTATCCCCCTTGTCAGTTCTAATGTTAGGTAGATGTGATTGAACTCATTTTTTCCCCCTTTAGTTTAGATTAGCTGGTGGTTTGTCTGTTTTGTTGATTTTTGAATTTATTTATTCCACTAATTTTTTGTTTTCTAAGACTTTCTGTACCTTTAATGATTTATTTCTTCTGATTTATTAAATTTTTCTAGCTTTTTATATTTTGTACTTGATTAATTTATTTTATTGATGTAATTATTTAATTATATAAGTTTTTCTCTGATGATTGCTCTAGCTTTATTTCACATTCTTTTTTTTAAACTTTATTTATTTTACTTAGAGAGAGGGGATCGGAGAGAGAAAGAGAGGGAGGGAAACATCGCTATGAGAGAGAAACATCAATTGGTTGCCTGCTGTGCTTGCCTGGACCAGCAACTGCGACCTAGGCATATGCCCTGATGAGGAATTGAACTGGTAGCCTTTTCGTTTGCAGAATACACTCAACCAGCTGAGCCACATCAGCCAGGGCTATTTCACATATTCTGACTTTTTCTTTATTTGTATTTTAAAGAAATTCTTCTATTTTATTTTTGTGTTTTCCCTTTGATCCAACAGTTTTTAAATAGGGTTTTTAAACAATTCCAGATGTGAAGGTTTTTTTTTTTTTTTAATTTCACTAATAATTTTTGGTTTTATTACATTATAGCTAGATAAATCTGTATTATTTATATTCTTCGGAATTCATTGAGGTTTTATTTGTGGCTTATTATATGGTTAGTTTTCATGAGTGTTCCATGTGTTCTTGGAAAAAAAGCATATATATGTTTTTTTTAATTAGGACTCAGTTTTATTCATTTCTTTCTTTCTCTGAAGTTGGTTATATCCTCTTAGGCCTCATATTGTTTTTCATCTGTTCTTTCTTGGATTGAGAGAGGTGTGTTAAAGACTTTGTTTATTAATTTGCCTTATTTCTTTTGTAGTTCCTGTTTTATGAATGTTTATTGCTAAAGTAATGGGTGTATAAATATTAACTAATTATCTGTTTTATTTTCCATGGTGAATATTGTTCTTTTTTGTTTGTTTGCTTGTTTGTTTTTAGTATTATTTTGCTGAAAAGTCAATTCTTAAGAGAATTTCTCCTTAATTGTAGGTTAATATTCCTGTAAAGGTCTTTGGTAGAATATATAAATCATCTCTTAAGCTATTAGGCAAATTGTATTGTACATTAGACATGCTCTTGACAGTTTAATATTTTTGTTTAATTTTTTTATAATATTCTTGGGAACCAGTCTACATCAGCATTCATTAATCTGCTTCATGGTTTAAGCTTTTTAAACTAAATTTTATTTAGCAATTAAATTTGTTTCCTAGAGGACATAACTTTTTATGTATTGCGTGTTTCCATTTCTCATCTTTGGATTTTAACAAGTAGCACAAAGTCAGCAGGAAGAGACATCTCCTTGGTCAGGAGTGTAAAAACAGGAAGAGGAAGTGTATTGCAAATCTGTGTTAGCTGATTATCAATTCAGGTTTCACCATAGAGGATGTCCATTAACGATCATCATTGTGCTGTGTTGTATTACAGTGAGTGTTAAGGGCAGTATTACAGAATGTCAGCCTTAGTTATAGGAAGTAATGTTAACTAACAAACAGCACTAGGCTCTTTCCTGTGCGTGGAAACAGGATACTATTAGTGAGGACAAGTCACAGAATTTGCACATAGAAGAAAGCAAGGCAAGTAAAATTCAGCATCAGAAATATAGGGAAAATCACCCTTTCAGTTTGTGGCTTTGCTGGATCTTGATGCTTTGACAGATTGTATAATCCTTTAAGATATGATTGTACCCCTTTAAAGAAAATTAGGTTATGTCAGCTCTATTATTTAAAAAATTGTTTGGCAGAATATCTTCAGTTGAATTAGAGGAAGCACCTGGGCATTATTTTATAAAGCATTCTAAGAATGCATGTGGAAAACTAGAAGAAATGTTTCATGGTTAAATATGTACAAGGTGAATATTTTATAAACAAGAAATCTTTTTCAGTAGTCTGTGATGAGAGAAATTGTACTCTCTGTGTGTACATGTTTTCCCTCCCAGAGTTGCTAGGGACTCTCAGTTCCTCTGTGCTACAGGCTATCTACTTGGTTCAGACATCCAACAGTGCTAATTTAGGACACTTACCTTATCCTGTATTCTTCACTTAGCTGTACAGTATTGTGGGTATTTTGAAAAAAATTTAAAGTGTTGTATAAAAGCTAGATAGAATTATTATTATTTTTCCAGAGGCTCATTAGGCATGTTCTTTTCCTCAGAACTGTTTACTTAAACTTTGCCTTTAGACTCTTATTTCTGGATTATTTTGTGGTAGTGCCTCCCAGCAATTTTTATCATGGCACAAACAGAACGTTAGATTGTGGTCTGAGGTTATTACTGCAGTATGTCTATAACCTAATCAGGTGGGAAGATAAGATATAATGTATTAGTCAGATAACGGGGCGTACGAACCCCTTATAAGGCTAAAAATATGTGTGTCGATTTGTGTGTGCATGTGTGTCTTAGTTAAGGATTTTTTGGGTGGGGGTTAATTGTAGGTACCACTTCAACTTGAGTTAGCTTGAGGAAAAAATGAAAAAATACAGTGGAAGGTTACTGGGGAGTCTCACAAAATTCTAAGGGCAGTCGTACTTCTGGAACCAACAAGTAGTAGACCGTGTTTCTTTCTGTTTTCCTTCATGCTTCCCTCTCTCATCTTCATTCTTCTCTGAAGTCTGGCTTTCTCTGTGTCTCCACACGTGGTAGAAGATAACCACCTACAGTTTCCATGTCACTCAGACACAGCTGAGTGTCTCTAACTTTGACAGAGAATCTCTTTGACAAAGAGTTCTAATAGAATTCCCACTAGTCGTAACTCTTTCACACTGCCATGTTCTTTTTTTCCTGTTTGTATTTACCCATGATTGAATACCCCCTTCTTATTTCCCCACTTATTCATTAAATTCTCATCTTAGGTCTTTCCTCCATGAAATCTTTGCATCCTAGAACTGCAGTCTACATGGACACACACACACACTTTTCCTGTGTCTGAGTTCTCATACATGGATTTTAAAAATGACACACAATGCATTTAGTTGTGTGTGAATGTATATCCTTGTATGTGTGTCTTAAGGAAATCTCTTAAATGCAGGCTGAAATTGTCCTCGAGGAATATAACTGTCATATATATCTTATAGGGTCTCAATATGTTACATAGTATAATGCCATGGGTACAACAGAATGATCTGAATCAATGAAAAGCAAAGCCTTCATTATAGAAAACTTGGGAAATATAGAAAGGAGAAAAAATGACTTTTGTTCCCCCTGCAACTCAAGGGTAATTATAATTGACATTAACCTAGTCTTTTTTTATATTAGGAACAACAAATAGTATTTGTTGAATATTTATTAAATGAAGTTATAACATTCAACATATTAAGTGTTATTCAACATTAAATTGTCTTATATGTTGAATATCATTAAATATTTGTTAAATGAAGTTATAATTGTATATAATTTTTATCCTGTTTTCTCTGTTTACTTGATTATTCTCTTATCATTGCACATTTAGGTGGGGTTTTTTGTGTGTGTGTGTGAAATTCTATGAACAGTGATATTAACTCTAAATATTTTTTATTCAGATTTTTGTTCCTGAAAGTAAAAGTCATCATATAGGTAATAATAGGTAACAGTTAAGATCTACTGAATATTAACAGTACATTCATTTAATCTTCATAAGAAGGAAATGAGATACCATTAATACTCATTTTGCAGATGAAAAAATTGAGATAAAGATAGATTAGGTCATTTGTTCTAGACACTCAGTGAGCAGTGGAGAGAGAGGTGTGAATGCAGGCCATTTGACTTTTGAAATGATACTCTTAATCATTTTGCTTGGCCTGCCTCTTGAAGAGAAGGCCTAATACCCTCAGGAAACACATATTTTATATTCTTCATAGTTATTGTGATGAAAAATTTTTAACAATGAAGACAGTGAAAAACACTGAAAATAGTATAGGGGTATTATGTGTTTTTTGACAAAAAAAGCCTAATATATTACTAGTAATAAGAAGAGAGTCCTTTTTCATAGATATCTTGTGAGTGTTTGTTTTTGGTCACAAAAAGTTGTTTTTCTTAAAAAAAAAAAAGTGGAATGTGATTAATAAACCACTTATCTTAACACAATGTAGCATGCATTCAAAAGTTGAAGGAGCCTGGATTCCTCTGTTAAGATAGAGGATTTGGTGATAAAAGCATTAATTTTCAGTGAACCAATTTTAACATTTTGACGTCTTAGTTTTATTATATTTATACTTTATTACCACTAGGTGGCACCATATACATAGAATTCAAGAAGGCTTATCTGAAAGATCATTTCTTTGTTTAAATTCTATTAGCCTGATATATCATATGATCAAATACTGTGTGATATTTCAACACTTCATATTTCAACATTTTGCTTTGGTGTGGGAGATTAGATATAATAAAGATAGAAAATGTGTTTACTTAAAATTTTTTTAGCTGTGCTCTGAAGACCTATATTTTGTTTATATGCATTTCTAGTTGCCAAAATTAAAATACATAAGTAAAATCTTCAGTATAGTATGGTTCACCTTTGTTTTCTATTCACATAAAATTTTAAAGTTAGCGCTTTTATTTTATTGTGTACTTTTTTATTGAATTTATTGCAGTGACATTAGCTAACAGAATTATATAGGTTTCAGGTGTACAGTTCTATAACACATCATCAGCGTATTGTATCGTGTGTTCACCACCCCAAGTCAAGTGTCCTTCCATCACCATTTTCCCCCATACACTTTCCTACCTGCCTCTGGTAATCACCATAAAGTTATCTCTTCTTTTAAAACTGATTTTATATTTCTATTTTTGTCTGATTAGCAGTCCATTTTGCCAGAAGTAATATTTTTTTAAAATTTATTTATTTATTTTTAGATAGAGGGGAAGGGAGGGAGAAAGAAAAGGAGAGAAACATAGTTTCCTCGCATGTGAGAGGCATATGTGGTTGCCTCTCGTGTGCCCCGCACTGGGGACCTGGCCTACAACCCAGGCATGTCCGCTGATTAGGAATCAAATGGAGATTTGAACCAGCAACCCTTTAGTTTGCAGGCTGGTGCTCAATCCACTGAGCTACACCAGCCAGGGCCAGAAATAAGATTTTATTGTGCTAAACTTTTGGAAGGGGCAACTAGACTCTTTTATTAAAGCCATTATCTGAATATGGAGCATTAAGGTACAACTTGAGTGTATGTAGGATAGTAGAAAATTTCATTTTTTAGAACATTAGTTTGTAATGTTTACTCTTGCTGGTTCTGCCATGTGTCTGTGTGTATTTGTTTATAAGAACATGACTAGACTCACCAATAAACATTATCAAATTCTGGGGGATATTTGAAAGAAAAAAATTTATTTTTACTAAAATTGTATATTGCTTGAAAATTTAGAACAGTAGTATATCTAGCCCATTAGTAGATTAATTAGATGGATTCACTCTTAACCAACTCAGGGTTCAAAGAATGAATGTTGCTGAATGATATTTCCTTTCTTGCCCTGCAAATCAAAATTTTAAGAATAATGATTATCATTCAAAGACAAAAGAAAAAAAGGCAAATAGATTTTTCAGAATCCTTTACAGCTGAGGTTAGATAAGTATAGGGCCCTCAGTTTTCTCTACTTCATATTTTGGTCTTCCTCATTGTGTTGGGTTTGTAATTTCATAGTGCCTCATGGTTAGCTATGCCTCAGTTCTCATTCTTTTTTTCTGTCCATTGGATGATTTCACCTGATAGATTCAGCAGCACACATCAGGGATTCCTCATTGAGTCATTCTCAATTGCTGATCTTCAACAGTGATCTGGTTAGTTCCTGTGCTGGTAACTACTTTGCATTCCGTGCTGCTTATCACCATTTCTGATTGAAGAGTTTGTGTAACATGTTTAAGAGCACTGGCTTTGGAGTCAGGTAGACCTGAGGTTAAATCTTGCTCACATTATTGTGTGACTTTGAACTTAAAATCTTGTTCTTTCCAAACCACATTTGTAAATTAGGATGCCAGCAGAATGTACATCATAAAACTGTAGTGAATATTAATGAGATAGTGAATGTAAAGCACTTAGTTGTAAGTCCTTGGTTGTATGTTACTGTTCTTTTTTATAAATCGTCACCACATTAAGCCAGAAACATCAGATATGACTCCTCTTTTTTTACCACTTTACTTACTTACTTAATTAATTAGTTAATAACAATATTATTATTTTGCTTAATTCCTTCACCTTTTTCAACCAGCCCTGCAACCCCTGATATGACAATATGACTCCTCTTGGTCACTTGTTGACAATAAGGTGAGCCCATCTTCTCAGCTTTTCTCCATGTCCTCATCCCTCCACTATCTCTCCAAATCATCTCTATAATTAAATGTAGATCCCTTCAGAGAAAAGATTGATAATTCTGCTATGCATATGGTGTCAAGAAATTTTGGGGGTAAGAATTGTTTTTGCAGGACTTCTGGTCAAGATGGAGGCATAGGTAGATACATTTTGCTTCTTTGTACAGCCAAAGGAAGGACAATAACCAATTTAAAAACAAAAAAACAACCAGGACTGCCAGAAAATTGAACTGTATGGAAGTCTGACAAACAAGGAGTTAAAGAAGAAACATTAATCCAGACTGGCAGGAGGGGCGGCAACAGGCAACTGGGGCAGAGAGGATGTGCGGCAAGGTGGCAGCTGGTGGACCGGGAGGTCCCACATTCAAGTGCAGATAAACCTGGAGGAACAACTGAGAAATGAGACAGACCACACAACCCAGGGTTCCAGCAAGGGGAAATAAAGCCCCCAAACCTCTGGCTATAAAAGCCTTTGGGAATCGTGGGGGTGAGAGAAACTCCTAGTCTCATAGGAGGGTCCACTGGAGGGACCCATGGGGTCCTATAATGTACACAAATCCACCTGCCTGGGAATCAGCACCAGAAGGGCACAATTCGTTTGTGGGAAGCAGGGGAAGTGACTGAAAGTGAGTTGAGAGCTGAGCAAGCAACATTGTTCCCTCTCTGACCCCTCCCCTACATATAGTGCCACAACAGAGGGAAGTGGATTGCCCCACCCTGGAGAATACATAAGGTTCCACCCTTTATAATGTAACAGGTACACTGAGACAAAGAAATATGGCCCAAATGAAAGAACAGACCAAAACTCCAGAAACAGAACTAAGTTACAAGGAGATAGTCAGCTTATCAGATGCAGAGTTCAAAACACTGTTAATCAGGATGGTCACAGAAATGATTGAGTACAGATGCAAAATAAAGGAAAAAGTGAAGGCTATGCAAAAGTAAAATAAAGAAAAACATACAGGGAACCAACAGTGAAAGGAAGGAAACTGGGACTCAAATAAATGGTTTGGACCAGAAAGAAATAAACATTCAACCACAACAGAATGAAGAAACAAGAATTCAAAAAAATGAGGAGACTTAAGAACTTCTGAGACAACATTAAATGTTCTAGTGTCTAAATAATAGGGGTGCTAGAAGGAGAAGAGGAAGAGCAAGAAATTAAAAACTTATTTGAAAAAATAATGAAGGAAAACTCCCCCAGACTGGCAAAGGAAATAGACATGCAAGTCCAGGGAGCTCAGAGAGTCCCAAAGAAGTTGGACCCAAGGAGGAACACACCAAGGCACATCATAATTAAATTACCCAAGATTAAAGATAAGAGAATCTTAAAAACAGCAAGAGAAAAGAAGGTAATTACCTACAAAGGAGTTCCCATAAGACTATGTCAGCTGATTTCTCAAAAGAAATGTTGCAGGCAAGAAGGGGCTGGAAGGAAGTATTCCAAGTCATAAAAGTCAAGGACCTACATCCAAGATTACTCTATCCAGCAAAGCTTGCATTTAGAATGGAAGGGCAGATAAAGTGCTTCCCAGATAAGGTCAAGTTGAAGGAGTTCATCATCACTAAGCCCTTATTATATGAAATGTTAAAGGGACTTATCTAAGAAAAACAAGATCAAAACTATGAACAGTAAAATGACAACAAACTCACAGCTATCAACAACTGAACCTAAAAACAACAAAAACTAAGCAAACAATAGAACATGATCAGAATCACAGAAATAGAGATGTCATGGAGGGTTATGAGTGGAGAGGGGAAGAGGAGAGAGTGGGAGAAAAGGTTCAGGGAATAAGAAGCATAATTGGTATGTACAAAAGAGACAGGGGAGGTTAAGAACAGTATAGGAAATTGAGAAGCCAAAGAACTTATAAGTAGGACCCATGGACATGAACTAAGAATGGGGGATGCTGGAGGGAAGGAGGATACAGGGCTGAGGGGGATAAAGGGGAGGAAAAAAGACAAACTGTAATAGCATAGTCAATAAAATATACTTTAAAAAATAATTGCTTTTGTTTTCCTCCCTTTTTCAGTGTTCTTATACATATTCACCCTTCCTTCTTTGTTGCCACTTTCAGGCAGATATTTATTATTGGCTTTTTAAGCAAATTTTTAGAATAGTTACTTTTAATATTAAAAATGGGTAGAGGGTTAATTCTACCACATATAGTGGTTAATTTCATTTTGAGTGTTTATGTGCTAGATTTTATTTATTTATTTATTTAATCCTTATCTGAGGATATGTTTTTTATTGCTTTTAGAGAGGGAAGAGAGAGAGAGAGAGAAAGAGACAGAAACATCAGTATGAGAGAGAAACATTGATCGGTTGCCTCCCCTGTGCACCCAGCCTGGGATGGAACCGGCAGAGATCTATTAAATTGAGAAGGTCAGAACTAGGAGCATTCTAGAGTCCTTTCCAGAGCCAGTATTCTATCCTTTGATGAATTTTGGATTTTGGCACTTGTCTGATCCTTCAGTACTTTCTTTAAATGCAATTTATTCCTGCAGTTTAGAATGTTTTCTCACCTTGGCACGCTTATTTCTGTGCACTCTGCTCAGAATGCTCTCATTGATAAAGCTTGTCGGTGACAAGTGGTTGTATCAGTTAGGGATGCTGCTTGTATTCATGTCTGGAATAGCAATGATTATCAAGGGTCAGGAGAGACCAAGACTTAGTCATAGGTAGATCATGACCTAGTAGGTTTCTCATTTACAGTACTAATTCCTTAATACTATTTTTTATTTCCTTCATCAAGACTTTATGGTTCTACCTGAACAGAAGAAGGCAAGGAACGTAAATAGTTCACCCATTTCAGGCTTTGATTTTCTATTAATGGAGAATGTGATGTTCTGATATTGTTTTCCTCCATACTTACAGCATCAATGGAGAACGAGGCATTCACCTATGCTGCTGGAATAGATCCACTGGCAGTGTCCTGAGCTACTATTAAAACAATAGTAGCTTTGTTCTTGTAACTCTGGAGAGTAAATTGGAAACATGCAGTAAAGGATAGACTTTTTAAGAACTTTCTAAAATAAAATAGACTTCTGGAAAATAACTATTTCTCTTCTGGTTTATATGTTACTGTTAAACTTAAAAGAGATAACAGTATTGTCTTTGCGCTCACAAGTGGAGTCAAACCCTCCTTCGGAGGGACGCTGTAGTGAGGCAGTCCTGAGACATCTCTTGCTGCCATGTTACAACTGTTCTAGGGAGGAAATAGCCAGTTTTTTTTGTATGTTCTGTTTAATACCTGTTATTTTAAAAGCCAGATAAATACCAAACTTTAAAAAAATATGTTTAAAAACTTAGAAATGGATATACAGGGTCTGGCAGAAGTAGTGCCTGTTTGAGTGTGGCTGGTAGGGTAATGATATGGGTGTAATAATTTATAGTTTTAATTCAAACAGTTCACCTAAAATGTCATATGGTGTCCTTGAGTGTGATATTGTTATGTTATAGAATTACATGGTTATGATTTTGTAATAAAAGGGGGGCATTATTTGTGCCAGACCCTGTATATATTACTTAAGGAATATAAAACTTACAGTTATGAAATAAAAATTTATATATGGCATGCCAAGGTCAGTTAGATAAACTTCCTCTTGTGTATGGATTTTTCTTTGGAACATCATTGCTTGTTTAATTGAGTTCTTGTTATATGTATTAATTATAGGAAAAGCACAAGGTGGGAATTCTAGTACTGCCTTAGTTATTCACTAACTAGTCTACATTGAGATACTCATTCACCATTTCTATGCCTGTTTCCTCATTTGTGAAAAGCAGGCAATGATTCTTTCTCTAGTGTGGTATAAGAAATAAATGGAACATTAGATGTATAAAAAATGCAAAAGGCCCCATACAAATGTCAGGTGGTAGTAGTAGTCAGCTCATTAGCGTGGATGATTGAGTGTTAGCCATATTTGATACTTGCAGCTAGTACTCAATTATTCAGCAGGGTTTGCTCACTTGTCAAGGATTTGGTTATCTATTAAGTGCATACTATGCTAGTAGCCAGTGAGGGTGTATTTAGTGTACAACATGTCAGTTATTGTGCTAAGAATTTTTCATGTGTTTACTATAATGCTCATAGCACTCTGATAATAATGCTCATAACACTCTTTTTACCCTTTAATTTTATTGCTGAAAGAATTGAGATTTAGAGAAGTCAAGTGGCTTACCTGAGGTTGTAAGTGTTCTTTCTGATTCCATCTATCCATCCATCTACCCATTTATTCATCAACTATTTATCGAGCATCTGCTATATAATAGGCACTATTCTAGGGCTGGGTATACAACAGAGAACAAAACAAACATCCTCTGCTTTCATGCAACTTACATTCCAGTGGGGCAAGACAATAAAGTGTGAAGTAGAGAGTATTTCTCCAATGGTAAGAATGATGCAATGACAAAGTAACTCCTTTATTTTAGAAAATAAAAAAGGAGAGAAAATAAATCAGGGAAGGAAGTGTGTGTGTGTGTGTGTGTGTGTGTGTGTGTGTGTGTGTTTATAATGTAGATATTGTAACCAGAAAGGGCCTAATACAGAAGGGGGTAACATACATGAAGGGGGAAAGGGAGGCAGCCACATGTGAGAAATGTGATCCAGGTAGAGGAAACTGTAGGGGCAAAACCTAGGACAGGAATGTGCCTGCTGTGTTTTAGGAACCGCAAGGGGGACAGTGTTGCTGACATGGAATAAGTAAAATGGAGAATAAGCAGTAGGCAATGAGGTTGGGGAGATAAGATGGGGCAAAATTATGTAGAGTTCTATGGACTGTTGTAAGAAAAATAGGGTTTGGGGCAGAAAAGAGACATGGGATCTGATTTATGTTTTAATGGGATTGTTCTGTCTACCATGCTGGGAACAAACAAGAGAAGCGGGGATGGAATCAAGGAGACTGGTTAGGAAGCAATTGGCAGTAATCTTGGCAAGGCGTGTTGAAAGCTTAGTCCAAGTGTGGTACCAGAGGAGGTAGTAAAGGCTGGATTTGCTGGACTTTGGGGAAGAGTGAGCAAAAGGGAAGAGTCGGTGATGATTTTAAGGTTTTTTGCCTGAGCAACTACAAGAATGGAATTGCAGAGATGGGAGAAGACTGTGAGAGGAGCAGTTTTCAGAGAAGAGGACAGGAATTCATTTTGGACAATTTGAGATGCTTATCAGATACCTACTTGGAGAGATATATGAGGTTGAATTTCAGAGGAGAGGTCAGGACTGGAAATGTACATCTGGAAGGTGTCAGTATGTTTATGGAATTTAAAGCTCCAAGTCTAGATGACAGAAAGAGCGAAGTGTAGGTAGAAGAGAGATGTCCAAGATCAGAGCCTAGTTCTAGCTCAGTTCTTAACAGTCCAAGTACTTTATAATTGCTGTCCTATAATATCTTCTCTAGTAGTATAGTAGGTACTTACTAAAAACCTAACTAAGTCATGGAGGCTGCCCTCAAGAGGCTTATGGTCTGTGTGGAGAAATAAAATATACGGCATATAATTGAAATGTTTAAATTATAATGCAAAGTCATATATGATTACATGTCAGAATGAATTGAAAGGACTGTATGTTTACCTGTCCTGCTTGTGAAAAGATTACTTGGCATGAAAGGGATTGATAAAAGCCTGTTGGAGGAAATGGGACATGAACTAAACCTCAAACAATGGGAAACATATTGGCGGGGGTGCATTTTGGGGAGGGTGTCAGGACTACCTTTACGTTCAGAAATTCACTGGGAGGACTCAGAATTTAGCAAAGCTGTAATACTCACAGTTTTTTAACAGCAAAAGGATACAAATTAAAATTCATAACAGGAAAAGCCTTATAAGGCAGGGTCTTGGAGAGTTCCAGGTAGGAGCTTCCAGTTGTTTATTCCCAGTGGAGTAGTCTGGACAGCACTTATGTCTCCCAGCAATGATGTGTGTTAGCATTTTGGGCGTGCTGCCAACCAGGGAAGCTTACCCCAGCCGTGGCATCCAGGACTTTTACTGGGGTTAGTCACATAGACATAGCTAACCGCCTGTGTTGCTGACCTTAGTCTCCAGCCCCTCCAGACCTGATACTGTGGCCCAAGGTTCCCGCTCACTGTAAATCACATTGTTAACATAGACTCACATTGCTGAAGTCCCCCAAAGAGACAAAGACATCTATCCGGCAAGACATTCCAAAGGCTTACCTCCCAGGATCCGGGGGCAAGGGCCAAACCTTTCTTTGGGCAAGGTTAATCCTTTCTTGCATGGTTGGGGGGTGGTTGCCCTCTATGTGGAGACAGCATGAGCTTAGATACAGCAGGAATGTGTATACCATATTTAGAGAACATTGTGGTGACTTCAGTATGGCTTTGTACTTGAGAATGTGAACTCTTGGACCCACACTACCAGGATTCATATCCTGGCTGTCACTTGCTTGTTTTGGAATATGTAGTAGTTATATATATTTGGAATATGTAGTAGTTCTGTAGAGCAAGGGTAATAACAGTACTTACATTATAAGCTTGTGAAGATTAAAGAGTTATTATATAAAGCACTTAATATGTGTCATGACACATACTAAATGCTGTAGAAATAAGGAGTTTGTTCATTCATTCCTTAATCATCCACTCAGTGATTCTTTCTGAGCACTAACTAACATGTTAAGGTTCCTCTCCAGAGCCTCAGATTTTTATTTCCAGATACCTAGTGGTATATCTAGAGGGCTTGTGACTCTTTTAATATTAACATGTTCAAAAATAAATTAAATATTTTTCACTCAAATTATTTCTACTAGTGGCAGTACTATCAACTTAGTTTATCTGTTTAGAGATTTAATTTGAAGATACCAGCTGTTGCAAAGATTGGGCTTAAAGAATAATTTTTGGTGAATTGGGAAATTAATATTAGCTTTCTTTATATACATACAGGTCTGTGTATGATGACCAGCCAAATGCACACAAGAAGTTTATGGAAAAGTTAGATGCTTGTATCCGTAATCATGACAAGGAAATTGAAAAGATGTGTAATTTTCATCATCAGGGTTTTGTAGATGCTATTACAGAGCTCCTTAAAGTAAGGACTGATGCAGAAAAACTGAAGGTAAGAAGTATGTTAAAATTCTATTTATCTTTGCTGTCTTTCAGTTACTCAGTATTACTTTATAGTGCATATTATAAATCATTAAGTGTACTACTTTCAAGAAGTGCATTAGTGTATATATTTGGGGGTGCCCCTCATGCTTTAACACAGTTGTCATGCTAATGACAGGAGTAATCCCTTTCTTGGTAAAGCAAGTAATGCATTGACTTAACGGGATTTCTTTCCATGCAGGGAGATGAACTAAAAAACTTCATACAATGAAAGGCCTCATTGGCAGTTTTAGAATTTTGAAAATCACAATTAGTACACATAAAAAACCTTTAAAACTACTATATATAATTGTAGTCTCAAAATCATTTAATAATATTGAAACTTTTTTTTAGTTTAATAGCAATGTGTAATTTTCTTAAAGAAAGTTTATTACATTTTATGCCACACAGGGAAAAACATTATTTATTAAATGAGACCTAGATTTGTTCACTCAGAATACAAAATATTTAGTTATAAGAAATGTCCTATTTATCTTTACATTTGGACAGACAGAATGACCCTGGTTTACCAAAGGTTATGATTAGAAAACCATTATATAAAGGATAGTCAGGCAATGAGAGACCGAATACAGCATCAATGAGGTCACTGAGCATCTTTGTTCAAAAATTAATGAGATTTTTAATAAACCAGAATGTGCTTCCTTACTATGATGACCTAATGAGTCACTTAATATGTGGGAAAATTTGAGGTTGAGCTTTGCCTGCACCTGCAGCATTAAAATGTTGCTGTGGATTGAGATTTCCGTGTTTGATGTTAATCAGCCACCCAGTGTTTGCATTCAGCAAAGTATGAATGTTTAATTACCGTAAAATGCAATCACCATTTCCTACAGACAATGAATGGCACATAAACCTCATTGAAGTTATCAAAAAGGGACCAGTGGTCAATTGGGTCAGTGATTTGAATTGTTTGACAGACTTAGAGAAGCAAGTAAAGTTCAAAAATCTTGAGTAAATTTGAGAAGTTTGCCACAGAATCTGTTAAAAAGAACTGTCATAAGTAATTGAAGTTAAAAGCCCTTTTCAATCAAAAGTTCAAGTTCAAGCTGTAGAGTTAATTTGAATTTGCATTTCTTTGTTCTAAGTTTCTCATGAAGCATGATCTGATTACAAGGGTGAACAGTTACATCGGGGAAGTTTTATGCATGTTTGTCTAACTAAGGTGAAATTATTTTTAAGGTACAAGTTATTGATACCAACCGAAGATTTCAAGATGCTGGAAAGGAGGTGAGAAAATGAGGCATTTTTTGTGTACCAGAATGTGGATGTTGATTTATCTGTTCATTTAAAAAATATGAACATTTCTTTATCCCTAAGGTGATAGTCCAAACAGAAGATATTATTCGATGTAGAATTCAACAGAGGAATATTACAACTGTAGTAGAAAAATTACAGTTGTGTCTTCCAGGTGAGTTAAATTTATCTGTAATAGTGCTTGGCTTGATAAAATTATCATTTAATGATTGTCTTTCCCACTTTATCCCTGAATTTTCATGGTTTTCCTATATTATAAAGCCCTATTTGATGATGTCTCCTAGAAATGAGTTACATGAGTCTCCTAGAACAATTTCTACCTTTCCGTTTCCTTTCTGTCTAGTTTGTTCTTTGTCCATGATCACCTCCCCCTTAGCTTTGTTTTTTACTCAGAATACTTTCCAATGGGGAGAGTGTCTTTAGATTACATTTTCTCACTTTGTCCTAATTTGCCTAAAATTTTACTTATTTTTCTGTTTGATACTTAAGCAGTTTGGTTTTGCCTTGCTCCTAATCTCATTTTGCTGATAATGTAAGAAAACATTCCAAAGTGCTCTAGCTAGATGTTCTCCTTTCTTATTGACTACTTCATTATTGCCTTTCCACCTCTGTTTTGGAAAGGCTGACTGTTTAGATTTCTGAGCTTCTGGACTCTCTGTTAGGGCTCAGATATTACTGGGACATCAATAAATTCTGAAGAAACTAACCAGTATTTTCTTTACCCGTATGTATCCCGTTCAAACAAAAGGAAGCAGGTAAATGTCCTCTTTTTTTTAATGTAGTAAGCTAAATCCAACATAATATCCCATTTTTAAATTTTTTTTTTTTCACAAAGGAACTGGAACCTCCATACCCTGGGGAATAGAATGAGATGCTTTGTGTACAATAATTATACAAGGTGGAGAAAAAGTAGAGTTTACAGTTGTATGTATGGAAAATCATGCAGTAATTAATAAATAATAATGTAAGAATAAACTCTGTTTTGTGTACTCATAACTGCAAACCTACTTTTGCCCATCCTGTATAATGTAAGGTTAGCTTAGAATACAAATTATATGTTAAAACTGTCAGCAGATCTTATTAGCAAAAAATTATTGTTTCTGACTTGTAAGAACAGCTTTTTTTAAAGAATCACTACTCAGAAATTCTACTCAGTTGAATCTCTGCTTGACCCAGAGATATTTGCACATTAACCTTGAGTAAATGAAATGTTAGATTTCATTATGTTAGATTTCAAGGTTAAGAAACCTACTTCCTTTATAGAAATGTTTAATAACACCTCTTTGCCACCATGAGATACACTGAAGTAGTCATGAAGACAGTCTCTAAGTTCGAATGCTTTGTCCCTGCATGTGGTAACAAGCTTAAAAAATTAGATACGGATGGAATGTGAAAGAGCTGAATTTAGCTTATTTATCTCGAGGGCTATTTGAAATGGAGAAATAAAGGGAAATAGAGGTTAGATTTTTGTTAGTGCTACTGCCTTTGCTTTAAGTGCTGGAGAGGAAATCTGAGTTCATGTAAACAGTGTATTCGTAATAGCCATGTCCAGAACTACCTCCTTTCCTTATTATATCCTTCTATTTAATTATCCTCTTACAAATACATTTTTTTTGCATCAGGAATTATCATAGATATTGGAAATATAAAGCTGAAAATGATACCATCCCAGCTCTGAAAGATCAGATAATCTATCTGAATAAAGACAGGCCATCAATTACTGTACAATTGCTTAACTCATCCTTAGATTACGAGAAGTATGTGAAGCTAGAAGAAGATAGGGATTAAACAATGCATTTTCCTGGTGCATTAGTTTTACTTGATTATGTTTGAGAAAAGTATTATTTTTATGTGAGAAGAATATGGAAATAATAGAAGGTAGAAATGAAGTTTAAATAAATTGTTGAGATAAATCAGAGGAGACTTCAAAGCAAGTTATACTTGTAGTAGCAGTTTTAGGCTCTTTCCCAGGTGTGTATTCACTCTAATATTTGGGTTGGAAAATGTGAGAAATAATTGCATTATGATATAGTGGCTATGATAGTGATATCCATACAGTCTACAGAATTAGGACAGATTTGCTATAGCTACCCTTTAGTTTTTATGGTTTTTCAGACAAGCGAACAATATCTTTTGTAAACTCAAAGAACCCTGATGGTAGCCATAAAGCTCATAAAGCTATAGAAATATCTGGGGAAAAGTGTCTATCTCTTTGGTCTAGGAAATGGAGGTGGCTTGATGAGCCAACAATAATTTTACCTACCCACTTGATACTTTGAAATTCTACTAAGGATGATTGGTAATTTATATATTTGCATTAAAACCTTTTTGGTTGCAGTATGTCATCTTGCTGAAGCTTGTGACATTTTTAATGAATAATTGCATTTCTGGACCTGTGGTAGAAAGGATAAAACAAAGCAAGATGCTTTGTTATGTTTATGTATGCCTTTATTATAACTCACTGTCTGCTGTAAGCTTTTGAGGTTTCTCTTTCTTTGTGGATTTGGTGTAAAATTTTGTTTAGTGAGCTGTAACACAATTGTGCTATTTTATTTGGTACATTGAATCAAAATCAACCTCAGTGTCACTCAGCTTTCTCTCTCAAATAACTAAAGTCCAAACTTCCAATTCCACTGCAGGGAAGAGATATTATATTAGTATGTTTCTGAATAGGATATATATATTAGTATGTTAATGTCTCAATTATAGGTGTCATCATATGCAAGTGTTCCAAATTTAGTATAATATAGTAGTAAGTACAATGTTTGGTATGTTTAGAGATTAAAATGTTTTTATTTACTTGAAATATAAAATTTTATTTGAAAATGCAAGCCTAAATCAAAGCATAGAGAAAATTAATGAATTTATAATAAGCTGTTGCCTTTCATAATTATTTTTATTTCTCAGAAAATATTTTTCCATTTTTGAAAGCTAAAATAAGTTATTTTTTTAATGCAGTGCTGGAAATGTACAGTAAGCTAAAAGAACAGATGAATGCAAAAAGGTGAGTTGGTTTCTTTCCTAATTGTTTTTAGTAAGCATCTCTTTTTTCTGTTATTGAAGGCATATTTAAATTTACTGTAAATTTACATGTAAATTAATAATTACATGTAAATTAATAATTACATGTAAATTATAGTGAGTCATGAAGTTTGCTTTTTACCTTTAACTATGCTTTGTTCATGCAATTCGCCCACCAGGATCATTCAATAAAGCAATTCTTAACCATTTATTTGTGGATCCTTACCCTATATAAGTGATATCAAAGATTGATAATATCAATAAAGAACAAATAGACAACTGAACAGGAATGGAAAAAAATATTATCAACATTGACATTGCATATAGTCTAAGGCTAAGTGTGTATTATGGGTCCACAAGCAAAAGCAAAGTGTGGGTAAATTACATTTTGACAGTCTGGACAAATGTAGTTCATGTTCTATTTTATTTATTTATTTATTTTAATTTTTTTCTTTTATGATTCTAGAGAGAGGGGAAGGGAGGGAGAAAGAGGGAGAGAAACTTCGATGTGAGAGAGAAACATTAATCAATTGCCTCTTGTGTGTCCCCCAACGGGGGACTGAACCTACAAACCAGGCATGTGCCCTGACTGGGAATTGAACTGGCAACCTCACAGTTCACAGGACGATGCTCCAACCAACTGAGCCACACCAGCCAGGGTACATTCTGTCTTATTAATACAAATGAATAAATGACAAATGAAAAGTAAAAATAAAATAAGTTAAAGTAGGTTATTGATTGCCATTGAAACATTAGGTGTGCTAGTGTTTAAAGTGTTTTAAAGATGAACAATTTTATTTATTTTTTAACTATTTTTAATTTTTTAATTGCAGTTGACATACAGTATTTTATTAGTTTCAAGTGTACAACATAGTGATTAGGCATTTATATAACTAAGTGATCACCCTGATAAATCTAGTTACCATCTGACACCATACATAGTTATTACAATATTATTAACTATATTCACTATGATATATTTTATATCTCCATAACTGTTTTGTAACTACAAATTTGTACTTTTTAATCCCTTCCCCTTTTTTACCCATTCTTCCAACCCTACTCCCATTTGGCAGTCATCAAAATATTCTTTGTATCTATAAGTTTGTTTCTGTTTTCTTTGTTTATTTTGTTTTTTAGATTCCACATATAAGTGAAATCATATGGTACTCACCATATTGTTACATATGGCAAGATTTTATTTTACTTTTTTATGGCTGAGTAATACTTCATTGTATATATGTACCACTTTTTTACCCATTTTTCTTTTGACAGACACTTAGGTTGCTTCCATATCTTGGCTATTGTAAATAATGCTACAATGAACACAGGATGTATGTGTCTTTTCAAATTAATGTTTGAGGTTTCTTTTTATAACTACCTGGAAGTAGAATTAGGTCCTCCTTTGTGTCTTGCTATAGCCTTTGATTTAAAGTCTAGTTTTTCTGGTATAAGTATTACTACCCCAGTTTTTTTTTTGTTTCATTTCTATTTTCATGAAATATCTTTTATTTTCATGAAATATCTTTTTTTACTCTTTTCCATCTATGTGTTCTTTTGATTTGAAGTGAATCTCTTAATAGGCAGCATACGTAAGGGTCTTGTTTTCTTATCTATTCAGTTACCCTAGGCCTTTTGATTGGAGCATTTAATCCATTTACATTTAAAGTAATTGTTGAGCCCTGGCTGGTGTGGCTCAGTGGACTGAGCACTGGCCTGCGAACTAAAAGGTCACTGGTTTGATTCCCATTCAGGGCACATGCCTGGGTTGCAGGCAGGTCCTTGGTGGGTGGTATGTGAGAGGCAACCATTTGATGTTTCTCTTCCTTTTTCTCCCTCCCTTCCCCTCTCTAAAAATAAATAAACACAATCTTTTAAAAAATAAAGTAATTGTTGATAGATGTGTAGTTATTGCCATTTTATTATTCATATTTTTTTATCTTTTCTTCTTCCTCCTCTCTTTCCCCTCCTCTGTTTTTTTAATACTGGTATGCTGGTGATGAACAACTTTCACTTTTCTCTTTCTAGAAGCTCTTCATCTGTCCTTTGATTCTAAATGATAACTTTGCAGGGTAGAATAATCTTGATTGTAGGTCCTTGCTTTTCATCACTTTGAATATTTTTGTGCTGGTCCCTGGGCTTGCAAAGTTTTTGTTGAGAGATCAGCTGACAGTCTTATAGGAGCCCCTTTATAGGTAACTAAATACTACTGTCTGGGAGAAAGGGACCCCTCCAGCCCTCACCCTGAAGCTAGCTAGACAGTTCCGTTCCTCTCCACATGTGCCTGGCACTTTTTGAGCTGCTGCTCCAGTGCTGGAGCTTGGAGAGTGAGAGTCTGTCAGCAGGTAAGTTCATGGGCCACTCCTTTAGGAGGAATTCCTGGGACTCCTGAAGCCCTTTGTCTGACTCAGCCACAATCCCTGCTGATTTTCGCAGCCAGAAATTATGGGGACTTCTCTTCCTGACACTGGAACACCAGACTGGGGAGCCTGGTATGGGGCAATAACCCGTTGCTCCTCAGTGGGGGACCTCCACAGCTGAGATATGCCTCCTGATTTTGAAGCACCACATACGGGTTCGGGAGCCGCACATTCTGCCTCTCCACCCCTCCTACCAATCTCCGTGTGGCTGCTTCTATATATCCTTAGCTGTAGGACTTCTGTTCAGCTGGAGTTCGGGAGGTTCTAAATGGTGGTAGTTCTGCGGTTTGGTTGCAATGTTGATGTGCGCCTGGGAGGAGTTGAGCACCGCATTAACCTACTGCCATCTTGACCAGAAACCCCTGAAAATGAACGGTTTTACAGTAACATAGAAAAAGCAGAATAAATGAGACATTTGGAAAAGGGAAGTAATGATTTACTCATAGTTTATTAATTACTAAGTTCTTCATTCCCCTCTGAGCATTGCCTTAGCTGCGTACCACAATTTTTGAAATGTTACGCTTTTATTATTATTTAGTTTCAAATATGTTCTGATTTTCCTTTTTTAACTTTTGTGTTATTTACATGTATGTTCTTTAATTTCCAAATATTAGTGGAATTCTTAGCTATATTGTAACTTATTATTAATTTCTAGTTTAAAACTGTTGGGCCAGTGAATATCCTATATATGATTCTTTCCTTTGATATTTATTGAGACTTACTTAGTGGCCCTAGCATATTACATAGCTTGTTGAATATTTCATATGTACTTGTAGAAACTATATTCTGCAGCTGTAATTGGATTTAGTGTTCTAGAAATATCAATTAGGCCATGTTAATTGTTAGTGTAATTCAAATCTTCTATATCTTTAGTAATTTTTTGTTGACCAGTTCTATCAATAATAGAAAAGAACTTAGGTTTTCAACTATTGTGGGTTTGTCTATTTTTCCTTTTGTTCTTTATATTTTGCTTCATACCATATTTTGACTTGTGTAATGTGCACTTTTTGCCCAAATTTTTGAGGAAAAAATAAGGATATGCATTATACATGGGAATTAGTACTAACGTGGGTACACTTTATACATGGCAGAATACAGTATATTTTAAAGGTCTGTTTCATAGATGCATACACATTTATGACCATTTTATATTCTTTTTGAAGTGTCTCATATTTATAAAAACAGACAACTTGACAGACGTTTAACATAGGGGAAATTTACTGTAGGGTTATTAATAAAAAATAAAAATCAGATACTTAAAAATCCCAATAATTTGGATATCATTATGACAGATTTACAAATAGGATAATAATCTGTTTCTAAATAATTTTAGTTAAAGATAAATTCCATGATGTATTGTTAAATAGGATATGAGCCTACTAAAGTGGAAATGTTGTCGCACATTATGGCTGGATATAAATGTGATTAGATGTTACTGAAGCAGTTACTACATAGTAGCATCAGATCACAGGTACCTTTAATTTTCTCTTTATAGTTTTTCTATTTTTCCAATGCTTATAGATTACTGTTATCATTTGTTTTAAAAACAGCACCAAAAGAGAAGTGGTAATCTATTATGCAAATTTGCTTGCATTTTAAAATAGATAAAGCTCAGATAAATTGCTAATTTTTAAAAAAAAATTTTATTTATTCGTTTTAGACAGAGTGGAAGGGAGGGAGAAAGAGAGGGTGAGAAACATCAACGTGTGGTTGCCCCTCATCTGGCCCCTCACTGGGGACCTCACTGGGGACCTGGCCTGCAACCCAGGCATGTGCCCTGACTGGGAATCGAACCAGTGACCCTTTGGTTCGTAGCTGGAGATCAATCCACTGAGCTACACCAGCCAGGGCAAATTGCTAAATTTTAAAAAGTATCTCAGGCCTGGTCTCTGGCTTTTGCTCTTTTCCTAAGATTATTAACTTCGGGCCTCCCAGAGCAAAGCCTGAGCTATAACCTTGTATATGCTTTTTACATTTTTAAGGAGTATAATTCTAGAGAAGCTGAGGAATATTATTGAGGGAAACAGATGTGAGATAGGGAATTTGGGAGAGGAAATATGAGGTTGAGTTATTGACTCAGCCAGTGGTTAATATTGATCAATTTCAAAGAACTTTTGGGGTATTTATATTAATTATTGTAAGTCACAACATTCCATTCAGGAGGAAGCAAGGAGAACCAGTCTTCTGGTTTCCTTTTCTCCTTACTTAAGGGTTTTACATACTGGCAGTAACTTCACATTTCTGGGTTCTTGAAAGGTCATGTGATGTCTCATGCCTCAATGACACAGGGAGGTCCAAGGTGGGAGGTGAGAGATGAGCAGCATGAAGGCAGGCACAGTTGTGCCGGGGAGTCAGTTGCTCATGTCTGTGGTGTGTTGCAAAAACTGCTGGTAATACTTTTCACTTAGCATCTGTCACTTACTTCACATATGTTATAGGTATTACCATGGTTTTTCAAAAAGCGTATTTGTTATAGAGAGAATAGTTTTGGGGTTTACCTAATTTAAGTCAAGTCAGGAAATAGGCCAGGATTAATTTTGACTATTCACTAATCTATTGTATTTAAAGTATTATTGTACTCAGAAAAGATATTACTCATTATTTCACATCATTTAAATTTCTAATGTTTTAGGTATAATCAAAATCATTGTAATGACATCTCCCTATGCATACCTTCACCTAAACATACTGATTTCTGACCAAATATATATTTTATTTATAGTATAACAATTCTAGGGATTTTAAATAACCATGATCAAATTTAGCTGTAATTTTTAAATTTGTGACCATTTGCAAAATATACTGTCCTTGAGAATATATAAGCTAGAGAGCTAATAAGTATCTTTAAATAGCTTTGCAACTTCTGTGTTTTCAGTTTATTTGCATATAGCTTTTTTTTTTTCAGATAGTACCTTTTGATATCCAGTTCACTGGGAAGGCATAGAATATTATTTGATACATTTTAAAAGTACCTACTTGTAAGGATTTTGGTGGCGAATATTATTGTAGGGTATTCACAATTTTGGAAAAGTCTGAGTCCTACCTACTATCAGTTATAGTATCTCGACCAAATTATATACCCTTTCTCTGTGTTTCAGCTTTCTTGTTTATAGGTTAATAGTGATATCTGCCATAGACATCTACCACACAGAAGTCTACAGAAAATTGAAGTGTGTCTATGAAATTATTGATATATGCCAGTTTTTCTAGGGCACAAGCTATACTTTACCAATTGCTGCATGCCTAGCATGTCACCAGTGTCTAATATGTAATAGGCACTTAGTAAATATTTGTTGAAATGAAAAAGAAATCACTCTGTTTTATTATGTCTTTTGTGACACTATTAAAATCTTAATATTATTTCTAATTATCTTAAACAATTTAAAACATTTTTTTAAAGTTCTTTAAAGTATATTTTGCTTTAAATCTGTGCCTTGTATTTTTTTGATGATGATGGTTTGTGGATGGGAGAAATATTATGAAATATCAAATAACTATTAGGGTTGTCCAACCTTTTGGTGTCTCTGTGTTACATTGGAAGAAGAGTTGTTTTGGGCCACACATTAAATACATGAACACTAATGAAAACTAATGAGCAAAAAAAAGTTTTTATGTAAATTTACAATTTTCTGTTGGGCCTCATTTATAGCCATCCTGGGCTTCATGCAGCCCTTGGGCTGTGGGAAGGGCACCCTGACTTATGTATGTATGTATGTATGTATGTATGTATGTATGTATTTAAAAGATTTTTATTTATTTTTAGAGAGAGGAGAAGGGAGGGAGAAGAGAGGGGCAGAAACATCGATGTGCAAGAAAAACATCAGTCGGTTGCCTTTCTCATGCCCCCAACTGGGTACCTGGCCTGCAACCCAGGCATGTGCCCTGACTGGGAATCAAACTGGTGACCATTTGGTTTGCAGGGCAGCACTCAGTCCACTGAGCCACCACAGCCAGGGCTAAATATTCTAATTTTAAAACTTGGCATTATTATACGGTTAAGTATTGTGATGACTATGGTAATACTTGTGATGTTATAGATTTAGATGAAGTGAAATGAAGTTGTATGTTAGTGTAAACCATGAGTTTTCAGCTTGCAGCTTGTTCATATGTTTTGTAGTTTATGCTTAGTAAGTAGAAATAAATGTTTTACCTATAACTGTGACCTTTTTGATGGGAATGTTGGACTGATTTATTATTTGTAATTACTTGTAAAATTAATGACATAAGAACTTAACAGTTCTTATGAGTCTTTTTAATTTCTCACAGGTATTATTCTGCTCTAAAAACTATGGAACAATTAGAGAATGTATATTTTCCCCGGGTTAGCCAATACCGGTTTTGTCAGCTAATGATAGAAAATCTTCCTAAACTCCGTGAGGATATTAAAGAAATATCCATGTCTGATCTCAAAGACTTTTTGGAAAGCATTCGAAAGCATTCTGATAAAATAGGTGAAACAGCGATGAAACAGGTGAGATTAAAAAGGAGAATTTTAATTTAATGTTATTAATAATTTAGGTTATAGAAGATATCCAAAGTTAACTTTCCTTACTTCTGTAAAATGCTTATCTTGTTTAGTTTTACCCTTTTCTTATCTTTCCTGATTCTTGTTTAGGATGGATTTCATCAGCGTTTTTCTTTTGATTTACAGTTATTCCTATTTAACTTGACTCACCCTCAATTCCTTGGCAATGTTCCCAAACTATATAGTATTACATTAACTTTTGCCAGCAGTGAAATTTGGTATAAAATTAACTGAAAAGTGGCAGCTCTTTTATGCTAAGGTTCTAAGTTGCTCTCTTTTTAAAATTGAAAGTATTATTTGAATTAACAACTCTTATAGCTCAATAATAAAAATACAAACAACGGGAAAAGATTTGGCAGTTAGAAAGTTAGTGTACCTACCTTTTGAGTCAGCATTTCGTCTCCTAGATATTTACCAATGAGAAGTGAAAACGTGTCCTCGTGATGTTTGTAGTAGTTTTGTTCACAGTTGGCTAAAAACTGGAAACAACCCAATGAACATCAAAAGGAAAATGGATAAACAAATTCTGCTATACTCATACAATGGAATATTACTTAGCAATAAAAGGAATGAAATACTGATATGTGTGACAACATATATAAGTCTTCTAGCCATTTGGCTCAGTCTTTTTAAACAAAATTATACACCCCTGCAAAACTGTTCAAAACAAGAAGAGAAAGGGCACAGATCACAAATAAAAAATGGGATATTACTCCAGATCCTATACCCACAGACAGTAAAAATATAAAAAATATGAATGAATGCTTGAACTGATTTAGACCATAATAAATTTTAAAATAATCTGAATTTTTCTTTTTCCAAAATAGGCACAAAAGCAGAAAACCTTCAGTGTTTCTCTGCCAAAGCAAAATAATGTAAAATTTGGGAAGAATATGTATATAAATGATATAATTCCAGAAGAAAGGAATGAAATTGTATTGAAACACACATTTGAGGAAGAGGATGAGAATGAAGAGGAGGTGATGGGAATTAGTTTCTCTTTCTCTGCCTTCCTTCCTTTCTTTCCATGAATTTTTTTGTTTTAAGTTGTAATGTAAATCTGTGTGATTCTCATTCTTACCATGTGCAAATTGAATTTATGTGTATTAGTAAGTTATGAGATATTAGGGCAATTGAATTGTCTGAAATATTAGACTGCATAATTGACTGATAAACAAGAAATATTGTAGTTTGTATTTTAAATCAATGGTAGTTGAACTTAGTTCTGCCAAAATTAGCAGCAAAAGTGTAAAACTAATGATTTTTTTGAAGTGATCACTTACATTTTAATTATCTGTGGTAAACATTTAATATCAAGATGGCTTGACCTTGAATTTAGACTAATTTTGGATAGCCTACTTTTTTTAAAAATTGGTGCTGAGATACTATGAAATAATTCTAACATTAAAGTTTTGTATTTCTTAAAATTGTTTTAATAAATATAGAAACTTTGAAATTATCCTTAAATATCCCTTCTTTCATCCACTGTATCTAGATTCATTTCTAGTCCTACTGCTTCTTTTATTCTCTCCATGAAGTCTTCTGTTGAGCCTATTTCTTATCTTTTTCTTTGAGTTATTTGAATTTAGTGAAGAGTATAAGGACCTTATTTATTCCCAGTTGTTTATAAGTTTTTGCCTTGTCAGTGAGATGTTAAATTCTTTTTAGGGACTTAATTGGGGCATAGTAAGAATTTTTACCTGATTTATGAAAGGAACTCTATGAATATGTACCCACGGCCTCCTCTGTGGTTGGGAGAACAGTATAATATGTACATATCTGCTGTATGCCTGAGGATGTGTAAGAGTACAGATGTTCCTCCACTTAATCCTGGTAAACTCCTTGTAAATTGAAATGATCATTAAGTCAAAAATACATGTAATACACTTCACCTACCAGATATCATAGTTTAGTCTAGCCTACATTCGTGCTTATAACCCTTACTCAGCCTACAGTTGGGTGAAATCATCTAACACAAACTCTGTTTTATAATAAAGTGTTGAATATGTAATTTGTAATGTATATTGCTTTCGCATCATGGTAAAGTCAAGCCATCGTAAGTCAGGGACAGCCTGTATATGAATTTATGTCTGTGCGTACATATGTATATGTACATACATATGCATATGCAGCAGATGTCTGATACTATAATGAATACAGACAAATGAACAACATTAGACAGTTTAAGGTTTCTTTTTTTAATAAAGATTTTATTTATTTTCAGAGAGAGAGAAGGGGAGGGAGAAAAAGATGGAGAGAAACACTGATATGCAAGAGACACTTCAATAGGTTGCCTCTCACATGCCCCCAGCTTGGGACCTGGCCTGCAACCCCAGCATGTGCCCTGACTGGGCATCAAACCAGTGACCTTTTGGTTCACAGGCCCATACTCAATCCGCTGAGCCACACCAGCAGGGCTAATGTCTTTCTAATATGGAATTAGTGTGTCCTGATTAGTTTCTTGAAATTAAATAAATATTTTTGAAATCTAACTTTTGTTTTCTCTTAATCAATATTTAGAGAACCTCTGTATTTTCTTCTCCCTTGATATACAGAATGGTGGAAATAGACCAGTTAGTGTTCTTGCCTAAATTTTTGTTAGTCTGTTTTGTATACCTTTAACTGCTAGAGCATTACCATCATGCCTTACTGCCTTATTGCCAGCTCCATACTCTAAGAAGATTTGGCTGTTCCCCTATTTTTACAGATCTGTTTTACTATTCTATCATTTTCTCTAATAAGTAATACTATAATAAATATAATTTAGGCCCAATCTGGGGACTCATGAGCATAGAAATATGTTCTTTTAAAAATTTATTTCTGATGTTTGAGAAACTTCATACTACTATATGTCATCAATTTTGAGGTACAATTTTTAAAATATTTCAACATCTCATTTGGGATACATCTTAAATTGATGATGTCATAGTTTCAAGTGGTAGTATTTTTCCTTTCTTAGTATTTTATAAAATAATAATGATTATGCCTTCAATTTCATGAAATAATGGTGAATCCTACGAGTTAGCTGTATAAGAGAAGGAACTTTGTCTGTAGCTATACGTTAAATCCATGCACCATCTTTACCAAAAACAATAATGATTGTATCCATGTATCTATAGAAATTTTCTGGTAAGCTACCAAGCATATTGAAGACATGCAGTCTTGCCTTTATTACTTAATAATCTACAGCAGCCAATGATGATAATTATATAAAGAATGAATTATTGAACAATGTCCAAAACAATATAGAAAAGGTGTTACATTTACATTGTATGCTTTTTATAGGTGATACATGTTATAACGTGTTCATGGATTTCCTTTCCTGGACTTGTAGTTTGACCTATAATTTTTTAAAAATGGTGTTATTTTTTCAGGTCTTAACTGTTCAGGACCTGGTTGATTTTTCTCCAGTTTATCGATGTTTGCACATTTATTCTGTTTTGGTAAGTATCTTGTGTGTGAGTCTCTGTGTGTGTTTCTGTGTGTGTATGTTTTCATTACTTTGCTGATTTTATTTTAGGGTGATGAGGAAACATTTCAAAATTATTACAGAAAACAAAGAAAGAAACAAGCAAGACTGGTATTGCAACCCCAGTCAAATATGGTAAGTATATCAAAATTTTGAATTGGTTATGTTGTCACTTTGTATTTCCTTCTTCAGAGCTTGCATCACTATTCATTCAACTATAAATATTTATTGAACACCTACTATTTCTAATAATTGGTTTAGGTGCTGGTGGTACAGCAGTGAACAAAACAGATAAGTCCCTTCTCTCATGAGCTTACATTCTATTGGGGAAGATAGACAGTAAACAAATAAAATAGACAGTGAATAAATAAAAAATAAATAAGTATTTGAAGTGTCAGGGAGTGGTTATTAGTTTCTGGTAAAGTGTTGGACTCTGTATCTTGATTAACTAATGATGCTGGACAAAAAATTTTGTAAAATTTTAAATACTTTCTAAATGCCCTAAAAATCTGGTAAGAATGTATAGTCAGGATAAAATTTAGTGAATATGAAACTGTTCTATGTACTGGTTTTGGTGATAGTTGTATGACCAGATGTGTTTATGAAAACTCATAGTGCATGAAAAAGAGTGAGTTTTACTAAGTATATAATTTATACCTCAATAGATCTGACTATAAAACAAACAAAACGAGAATACCTAAATGAAGGCAGAAATTGAGGTAAGTTTGATGAAGCACTGGTTGTAGCTTTTGTCCTAGGGACATGTACTGAATGGGAAAGCAAGAGTTCCGAGGACATGGAGGTGGAGAGGGCCCAGCCCAGAGCCACCCAGAATCAGCGATAAGAGATTGTCTCCCTTGTAAAGAAAGTGGAGACTCCAGTTAATTATAACCCCATTATTAGGATGACCTAGAGATAAAAATCACCTAACAAAACCCCTCTGTTCCTTCTGCCAAATACACTGAGGAAATTGCCTATCTCAAATTTTGATACTGAGTGAACAAAGAAAAAAGTATCTCTGAGAATTCATAACAAACAGTTCCACACATGTGTTTGCAATCCAGACTTATTCTAGTTGGATAGTCACAAAATCTCAAGTTGAAAATTTAGTTTAAAGTGGTTCCATGCTGATATTGCCTCCAGGTGCCAGTAGAAGCAAATGCAGATATTCTTTGAACCTTTATGCCAGAGTTAAATAATATCCATAGTTAAAGTTTCAAGGAAAATTAGCAATTTACAACAAAAATAATTACCAAACAAATGAGAATCATTAGAAATATTGGTAATAGAAATAAATCCTAAAAGATTTTCAATATTTGAACTATTACCCATAGAATATAAAATAACACTATTTAAAGTATTTCGAGAAATAAAAGGCAAGCTTGCTGATATAATTAGGGAATAAGAAACTGTAAAGAATGGCCAAAATATTAGAAGAAAAATCAAGTAGGATATCTAGAAATTAAAGATAAAATAACCAACAGTAAAATTTTTGTGATAGGCTTAACAGTAGATGAATTCTCTTAATTGAGCTGAAGAAATTATCTGGACAGCATCACAGAGAAACAAAATTATAAAATTATACAGAAAAGCAAGGGTATACGGAGACAAATTCTAACATATTTCTAGTTGGAATTTCAGAAAAAGATAGAGCAAATGGGACAGAGGAGTATTTGAGGACATAATGGCTGAGAACTTTCTAGGACAGATGAGAAATAGAAACCTACAGAATCAAGCCCAGTGAATCCCAAGTAGGTTTAATAAAAAAGGACTGTACTCTCAAAGACCTTAGAGTGAAACTTCAGAACACCAAAGAGAGAGAAAATAGAAAGCCTGAAAGAGATTATCAGCTAACTTGATTAATTGACATTTATTGAATACTTCACCCAAAACAGCAGATTACTACTCATGCTTTTCAGTTAGACTTGGAAGGTTCACTGAGCTAGATCATATTCTAGGCTATAGTATAAATCTCAACAATTACAAAAGACTTGAAATCATACAAAGTATGTCTTCTGATCATAATAGAATTAAATTATCTATGTGCAAGAAAAGAATATTGACTCTTACCTCATTCATCAATTCAAGAAATGGATCATGGACCTAAATATAAAAGCTAAAATTATAAAACTCTAGAAAAAACAAAGGTTAACATCTTTGTGACCTTGGGTTATGCAGTCAGTATTTTCTTAGGTGTGGATACATAAAACATGAACCATATAAGAAATAAGTTGATAAGTTGAACATCAAAATGAAAAACTTCTCTTCAAAAGGAATTGTTAAGAAATGAAAAGACAAGACATACTTGCAAAACTCATGTCTAGCAAAGGGCTTGTATCCAGAGAATATAAAAAAGTTGTGTAATGAAATAATTAAAAACAACTAATAGATAAGAGTCAAATAGATATTTTACCAAAGATACACACATGAAAAATGTTCAATGTCATTTTTCATTAGGAAAATGCAAATTAAAACCACAATGAGATATAGCATACTTGCTAGAATGGCTGAAGTTAAAAAGATTGATAATAGCAAGTACTGATGAGGATGTGTAGCAACTGGAACTCTCATACACTTTTGGGGGTATAAAAACGATAGTGACACTTTGAAAAATAACTTGTCGGTTTGTTAAAATCTTACGCTTATGCTTATCATATGACCCAGCAGTTCAGCTCCTGGGTTTTGACCCACATGAAATGTAAGTGTATCTTCACACAGTGGCTTATATGTGAATATTTATAGTAGTTTTATTCATAAATGCCAAAAACTGGAAACCTCTCAAATGTTTATGAACTAGTAAATGGATAAACAAATTGTTGTACATTTATATGATGGAATGCTATTCAGCAATAGAAAAGGAACTAGTATGTTCAGTGACATGGATGAATCTCAAAAGTATTTAGATACCACAAAGGTATGTATAGTATAATTTGCTATATTACGTTTTTGAGAAGGCAAAAATATGAGACAGAATGAGATCAGCGGCCAAGGCCTGAAATTGGGCAAATGATTCACTACAAAGGGGCACTAGGGATCTTTATTATGAGATGGAAATATGTTCTGTATTTTGACACAAACGTCTACATTTGGACCGTACATGTAAAAAGTGTTAATTTTACTATATGTAAATTAAACCTCAATAAACTTGACTTTAAAAACAAGAACTTGAAAATACCTAAAGAGAAGAAATTATTTTTAGATAAACAAAACAATGGAATATTTTCAATGCCAAAGGAAGATAACTGTCAACTAAGCATTCTATATCCCGTAAAACAAGGGCACAGACAGACATATTCAGACAAAAAGGAGAGAGTTTGCTACTGAGACACCCTTCCCAAGGAAGTTCTGAAAAGGGGGATCTACTTCAGGCAAAAGGAAAGGGATACCAAATGGAAGCCATGAGATGCTAGAAGGAATGAATATCAAAGAAAGTGTAAATAAGTGGATAAATCTATGTGGATTGTAGAAAATTATGAGATATTATGGACTTTAAAACAAGATAGAATTAAATACATAATAATAGCATAAATATTAGAATGAGATGGAAGTTAATAAAATGAAACTATTCTATAGTTTAATTGTCCAGGAGTAAAACTATTGATTAATTTTAGGGTTTGGTTAATTAAGTATGCATTATGTAATTTCTGGAATAACCACTAAAAAGAGTAGAAACAGAGTGCATACTTTCATATAATACATAAAAGCTAGAATGATAAACTAAATATTCATGTCTTACGGTTAAGAAATGGTAAGTTAATCCGTAAGCACTGATAGTATTGACTCAAAATATTTAAAGCAAAATTGCCATAACCAAAAGAATAAATAGAAAAATCCATATGCATAGTAGATTTTAAATGTCTCAATATCTTATAAACCAAATAGAATATGAGTAAGAATACAGGACATGCTTAATAGGCTTGATCTAATGGACTATATAGAATGCTGTTTCATCCACTGTAGAAACATATTCTTTTAAGCACAAATGGAACATTATAAAATGTAACTAACCAGTAAGTCACAAGAAATATGAAATGTCTCATGTCACACAGAGTACATTCTCTGATCATAGTATTCTTTTTTGTATCTTGTATTTTTTTGTATTACCTTTTAGTCCCCTTTTACCTCCCTCCCCCCAGCAATCACCACAGTGTTGAGATCATAGTACTTGTTTTTTTTAAAAATATTATTTATTTATTTATTTATTTATTTATTTATTTATTTTTAGAGAGAGGGAAGGGAAGGAGGAAAGAGAAACATCAATGTGTGATTGCCTCTTGCATGCCCCCTACTGGGGACCTGGCCTGCAACCCAGGCTTGTGCCCTGACTGGGAATTGAACTGGCGACTCTTTGGTTTGCAGCTCACGCTCAATCCACTGAGCCACACCAGCTAGGGCTGATCATAGTATTCTTAAATTAAAAAGTAGTAATAATTCTTCTCCAACCAGAAAAAAACCCAGATGTTTGAAAATTTTGATCATACTTATAAAATATGTAAATAATATTTGAACTTAATTGAAATAATGAAATATTTCATGTAATAACCCTTTATGAATGAAATTCTAATGACCAAATATTTTTCTGTATACCTTTTATTAAAATTATAAACAATATGCAGTTGTAGACTATTTGTAAAGAATGTGACATTTATTGTGAATCAGATGAAAAGTCATTGGAAGGTTTTAGCAGAAGGTATATGATCTTATTACTATTTGAGAAGTATTATTCTGGCAGCTATCTGGAGAATAGACTCTAGGGAGCAATTCTAAAGCTGGGAGCACTAGGTAGGACAATGATGTAATAGCTCAAGTGAGAGATGATGGTGCCTTGAATTAATTGTTGGGGACAGGGGGTCATAAAGTCATATTTACTTTTTAACTTGCTTGTTGTCTGTCTTTGAATGCAAGTTTCGTGAGGGTAAAGACTTTTTGTTATTAACCAGCATATTCCTTGGTGCCTTAAAAATGTATGCAGCATATAGTAGGCTCTCAATAAATATTTGTTAATAAATGTAGTGACTTGGAACTTACTTTTACGTTACTGGTATGTATTGGTTTAAATGATTTTTATTTTTCATTTAAAGCATGAAACAGTTGATGGCTATAGAAGATATTTCACTCAAATTGTAGGGTATGTATCTCATATGGAAATAAATATTTTTATATTCTGTCAAGTGTCAGAACTAATAATTTTCTATTTGGGTTTTAATTTTTTGACACATGTTATATTGGTAATTACCATTTTTAGGTTCTTTGTGGTCGAAGATCACATACTACATGTGACCCAAGGATTAGTAACCAGGGCATATACTGATGAACTCTGGAACATGGCCCTCTCAAAGATAATTGCTGTCCTTAGAGCTCATTCAGTAAGTCAGACAATTTATGTTACTAAACCTTTAATTCAGTTACTCTAAACTTCTGAGATGCATATCGTCAGAAGAAAACTGTATTTCCATCATTCTGCATATTTCTTGTAACTGCTCAGATTTGGAAGTAGTAATGTCAGGCTTTTGTTTCATAATATTGGGCTGTGATTTGTAACTGATTGGAGCTTCCCAAGACACATTTAGTCTAGCATTATAGAAAATGAAGAATTAATCTGGTCTCGTTAGTCTCAACTGACCTCTTCATTAGATTAGTGAAAAACACCATGAATAAAGAGTTTTTTATTATAATTCCAAATTCTTTGCTTCCAAAATAAGCTCAATTAAAACTCAGTAGAACTTGTTTGTTCATGTTCATAATTTATTTGCAGTAATACAATTACAGATTTCTTTAAAATATGCAGTGCCAAAATTTGAACTCATTTGAATAATGAACGTTTATGTAATGAGAGACTTTTTTTAAGAATGAAAGTAAATGATCAACTATTTGTGTAATATGCCTCTTGTGGAAATAATAAATATGTTAGTGTTCTAGAGAGAGCTGAAATTAATGATTGCTCAGTGTAGACTTTTATTTAAGACAATTTTAGTAGTTTGTCTTCAGTAAACTTTCTTCATACTTAAAGTTTTGTAATCTTATTTATAATTTTATTATTGAGAATAGAGATTGAAATTAAAGGAGGATTATTAGCTTATGTTATATTTAGATTATAAACATACTACATTTTTATTTATCAGGATTGTGGATTCTTGATACATTATTTATCCAGTGAACTAATTTTCCTAACATATTAATAAATAATGATACATTTTTATCATGGTTTATATTCAGACCAGTTCTGAATATGTAAATTTATAGTATGCTTCCTATTAATTCTGTGACATTAAATACAAGGTAATAATATATTAAATGCAACATATTACACTCAAAGTCTTATTAAATACTGTTAAGGGGACAGAGCAAATTTCACTATTCCTTTGAAATTAACTATTTTGGTGAATTACTAAGAAAATATTTAAGTTGTCTTATATTGGAAAAAAATTGTATTTCATAAGAGAATAAAAAAGTAATTGAAAATTAAAAACGTAGTCTATATATATAAACTATTTTTTCAGTTTAAAATAACTAGTAGAAATATATATGCTATTTTTGCTTTATATGCATATTTATATGCTATCATTTATAATAGCATATCTTCATGCTATTATATGCATCGTTGCTTTAACCAAAGTTTAGTGTGTGGAAATTTTAGGAAATTTTTTTTTGTTTAACACAGGTATTTTAGATATATCATTTTATAATCTTTTGCTTAGAATTTTATTAAATAGAGGAAGCTAGCTGTGGATCTAAATAATAACCAAGATTTAAAATTTATTGTAAGTCTGAGGGATGAAAGGAAAAAATTTCAGGTTTTATTTCTTAGTTTTTAACTTAATGACTAATTTTTGTTTGTTTGTTTCCACTCCTACATCTACCCTATCCATTCTTCCCACCCCCACCCCCTAGTCTTATTGCACTGATCCTGATCTTGTTTTGGAGCTGAAGAATCTCATTGTCATATTTGCAGATACTTTGCAGGTGGGTGGTACTCTAACAGTCAATTCATGGCTATATTAAGTACTTAAAGATATATGAGATGATAGACTGTGCTCACTTTATTTATTGTGATTTAATGGTAGTAAATTAGTAGTAACCAAATGTTTACTCATATGTGTTAGTATCCCTCTATTATCCAGTGTTTTTCATACCACTTCCTTTCTGACTATGACGCTTGGCCAGAGCTCATGGAATATTACCATCTTTTTGAGTGTTGGTCACTCAGTTAGAATAGATACAGTATTTTTGTAGTTAAAAAAAAAATGGTGCAGTAGAAAGATCTCTGAACTGGAAATTAGAAGATACAAGCTCTGCCTTAGAACAGTGATCACGGGCCCTGGAAGTCACACGGGTCCTGAGTTTATGTTCTCCCTCTGCTATTGGCTAATTGTATGTCTACAGGTTTTCTAAACTTTAGATCCTCATTTGTGAAAATAGATATACTACTAGTTTTTCAGAATTGTTTTGAGTTTTAAATGTGATAATAATTAGGGAAACATACAGTTTGAAAGTTGTATTTTCTCAGTTACTTCCTAACTTCAGATGTACTATGACTGTGAGCAAATCTCTTTACTTCTTTGAGACTTGGTTTTTTTAAAAAATAAGATTAAAACTAATTTATCTGAAAACTCACTGCCTCTGTGATTTTCAGTATCAAATTTTTAAGCTTGTCTCTCCTCCTTTGTCACAGATAATACAGAATTGATTGCAGGTTGTTTTCATGCTTAACTTTATGGGATTTTTACAGTGGAAATAATGTTTTATGAAATAGACAGCAGCATTTTCCAAAGTGTGGTAATAGATGCTACTTATTTTTTAATTATATTTTACTGCTTATGCTGTTACAATCGTCCCAATTTTCTCCCTTAGCCCCCTTCCACCCAGCATCCCTAAATCCCTTAGGCAATCCCCACACCATTGTTCATGTCTGTGGGTCGTGTGTATGCTCTTTGGCTACTCTACTTCCTATACTGTAGTTTTATTCCCATGGCTATTCTGTAACTACCTATTTATACTTCTTAATCCCCTCAATTTTAACCCAATCCCTTACATCCCCCACCCATCTGGCAACTATCAAAATGCTCTCCATATGCATGATTCTGTCTCTGTTCTTCTTGCTTGCTTAGTTTGTTTTTAAGATTCAGTTGTTGATAGAGATGTATTTATTATCATTCTATGGTTCATAGTTTTGATCTTCTTTTTCTTAAGTAAGTCTCTTTAACATTCATAAAATAATGGTTTGGTGATGATGAACTCCTTTAAGTTTTCTCTTGTCTGAGAAGCTCTTTATCTGTCACTGGATTCTAAATGATATCTTTGCTGAATAGAGCAATCTTGGCTGTAGGTCCCTTCTTTTCATAACTTTTGAATACTTCTCTCCAGCCCCTTCTTGCCTGCAAGGTTTCTTTGGAGAAATCAGCTGACAGTCTGATGGGAACTCCCCTGTAGGTAACTAATTGCTTTTCTCTTGCTGATTTTAAGATTCTCTCTTTATCTTTAACCTTTGGCATTTTAATTATGATGTATCTTGGACTGGGCCTCTTTGTGTGCATCTTGTTTGGGACCCTCCATGCTTCCTGGACTTGCATGTCTATTTCCTTCACCAATTTAGGGAAGGTTTCTTTCATTATTATTTCAAATAGATTTCCCATTTCTTGCTCTCTCTCTTCTCCTTTAGGCACACCTATGATGTGAATGTTGGAACACCTGAAATTATCCCAGAGGCTGCTTACACTATTCTCATTTTTTTAAATTCTTTTTTCTTCTTCTAATTGGTTGTTTTTTGCTTCCATATGTTCCATATCATTGATTTGATTCTCAGCTTCATCCACTCTACTGTTGATTTCCTGTAAATTGTTCTTTATTTTAATCAGTGTACCCTTCATTTCTGACTGAATTTCTTTTTATGCTTTTGAGGTCCTCACTAAGTTCCTTGAGACTCCTTATAAACCAGTGTTTTGAACTCTGCATCTGATAGATTGCTTATCTCCATTTTGTTTAGTTCTTTTTCTGGAGTTTTTATCTGTTCTTTCATTTGGGCCATGTATCTTTGTCTCCTCATTTTGGCAGCCTCCCTGTGTTTGTTTCTATGTATTAGGTAGAGCAGCTGAGACTCTGTGTCATGGTAGTGTGGCCTAATGTAGTAGGTGTCCTGTAGGGTCCAGTGGCACAGCCTCCTCTATCACCCAAGCTGAGTACTCACAGTGTGCCCTTTGTGTGGGCTGAGTAAACTTCCTCTTGTAGTTGAACCTTGTATGCTGGTGGCAGGTCAATGGGAGGTATTTACCCAGGCCAGTCAGCTGCAAAGGTTGTCAGAGGTATGGCTAGAGATCCAGATTCAGGGCAATAGAGAGAAAATGGTTTTTAAGTCAGTACACTTGAGAGGGCCCTGGAAAATTAGAAGAAAAGATTGAAAGACTGAGATAGGGGAGAAAAGGAAACAGGATTATTTACAGATAAAAGGAGAACAAGGAGAGAGAGTAGTATTACAGAATTCAAAGCAGAAGAGTTAAGAAAGAGACGTATGGTAGAGTGAGAGATCATTGACTTTTGTATTTGGGAGATAATCTGTATTGTTGAGAGCAGTTTCAGTAAAGGAATAGGGCCTGGAGTTTTAGGGTTTGACTATGAAATGAGTAATAAGAGAGGCAGCTGGAAGGGCACAGAAAATTGAAGGAGGACTTTTTTTTCTTTTGTTGTTCTTGGTTTAAAGATGAGGGGCAATTTAGCCTAGAGAAAGGAGCTGTGGGATCAAGACGCAGTGGAGTGAATAGGCAGATCCTAGAATGTTCTTAACAGGATGAGATAAGAGGTAAACCTTGACAGCTCTGCAAGGTGAGTGAAAGTGTTTGGTCCTGATATGGGTAAGATTTCAGTGACTTTGCAGTTGGAAAGAAAGTTTTGGAGAATGTATGTTCAATTAAAAGATGTAAATTTTTTCTATATAAGAAAGTCAGTCTTAACTTGAAGGTGCAAAAGGAAGCCAGCATGTTTTAGACAGAATATATTCCCTTTTATTCTTGAATCCTATTTAGATACCATTTCTCAAGACACAGTTGTGTAGATAATTAATTTCGAACTTTCTCACTAGTTCTGACTTCTGGTACTTTTAAAGGCTAACAGAAATCCAGAGTGATTAGAGAGAGAAGAAATGGAAAAATTATTCTAGCTTCATAAAACTTTCTAGACACTTACTTTTTTTAAGTGTTTTTCGTAAGATTGAAAAAAAAGATTTTATGTATTCATTTTTACAGAGAGAGGAAGAGAAGGAGAAAGAGAAGGAGGGAAATATCAGTGTGTGGTTGCCTCTAGCGTGCCCCGTACTGGGGACCTGGCCTGCAACCCAGGCATGTGCCCTGACTGGGAATTGAACTGGCGACCCTTTGGTTTGCAGCCCACACTCAGTCCACTGAGCTACACCAGGCAGGGTGTCTAGACACTTTCTTACCCAATGCAAACTAGTAGAAAGTCAAAGGATTTTTTTTCATACTGTTGGAATGGCATATGATGTGATATGTGATACAGTTAGTTCACTTTCAAACAGTTCTCCAGTATTACCAATATTTTAAAAGTGAATGTTTTTATTTACTTGATTTGTTTATCTGCTTTTTTTATGTGTGTGTTTTAGGGTTATGGTTTTCCAGTGAACCGACTTTTTGACCTTTTATTTGAAATAAGAGATCAATACAATGAAACACTGCTGAAGAAATGGGCTGCAGTTTTCAGGTTAGTCTAAGCCATCATGCCTTAATGTGGTGAAAAAGTTTGTCAGATGCTAAAATAATTGATTTTGTATTTAGCAATAAAAATATAATTTTTATCATGGTAAAATATGTATAACATAAAATTTACCATTTTAGCCTTTTAAGAATGTACAGTTTAGTGACATTAAGTTGTGATGGTTGCGACTCATCACCACTATCCTTCTCCAGAACTTTTTCATCTGAAACTCTATTCCAATGAAACAATAACTCCCCATTCTCTTCTTCTAGCCCCTGGCAATCACCATTCTACTTTGACTCTATGAAGTTGACTGCTCTGGGTACTTCATATAAGTGGGATCATACATATTTAAATACATATTTGTATTTTTTCGTGTCTGGATTATATCACTTCACATGATGTCTTTAAGGTTTATTCATATTGTACCATGTGTCAGAATTTCATTTTTTTAAAGGATGAATAATATTCTATTATATGTATATACCACATTTTATTTATTGTTGATCTATCTGTGGATATTTGAGTTGTTTCCACCTTTTGGCTATTGTGGATGATGGTGCTATAAACATTGGTATACAAATATTTGTCTGAGTCCCTGTTTTCAATTCTTTTGGGTATATACCCAGAACTGGAATTGCTGGATTATGTGTAAGTGTATATTTAATATTTTGAGGAATTGCCATATTGTTTTTCACAGTGGCTGCACCACTTATAAATAATTTTTAAATGCACTACTTTTAGTTCTAATCTCTGTAGTTTTTCCCAGTAAATGATTAGGTAAAAGGCTATAAGTATTCAATCATATTTAGTATTAGAAACTTGAAGCTTTTAAATTTTGTTTGGAAAAAGTGCAATATTTTACAAACACCATAATTAGATTAAAATCTTAAAGCATCTAATTAGGAAAATTACTTTTGCTTTACTCACTTGCATGTAGGGCATAGACAAAGTATTTTAATATCTGTGCAATTTTTATTGCCATAAAAAGAGAAATCTGCGCCTTCCTTTTTAAATTCTAGAAAAATTTTCTCCCTCCTTTCCTCTGCCCCTCTGTCCCTCCTTCCCTTCCTTCTTTCCTTCCTTCCTTTCAAGAAAATGTCAATCTTGAGATCTTAGATTTAGGTCATCCATAATACGATATAAGTAATGTGACAATAATATTTGATAAAATTGAAATAGAAGGTATGTTAAGTGATTTAACACCAGCTTGGCATTTACCCCATCAATTTTTGAAACTGTGGAGGGCTGACCTTCTGAATATTGTGATAGAAGTCTTTCTTTTTAAAATACCTAAGTGATTCACAAGGTAATACACCTCTATTAAAACTGACTAAATAAATCCTTATTTAAGCTTTTTGTATTAACATTTCTTAGGAGCAATATTATTGGGATGTTGTCCCAAATGGATAACTGACAGTCTTGATGAGTCATGTATAAGTATCAACAATTTTTTGTATTTAGTATTTTAGAAATAGATGTAGTGCTTATAATAGGGGTAGTAATCTATAATATATATGCTGTGATACAATGTGATGATACAGTAGTTTTGTGTGTAATCTTTATGTATATAAAATCTTTACTTGCAAAGTTGACATTATTAACTTGCCCTCTTCAGGAGAGTATTTATTTACATTTTCACAATTGTTGACAGATTTCTGTTGAGTCAGCTGTTCTCTCTTATCTATCGTAAGACTTCTAGTGGTGAGCTTGCTCCCCCAGTATGGGAGAAACTATGAGGTACTGTTTTGTCTCTGGGAGAGATAGGATTAACATCGTCCATTGTAATTGTTGGGAGAACAAATGATAGCATGTGAATTGTGGTATAGAATTCCCAAAGACATTTTGACTTCTTTCATTATCCTTCTAGATCATTCTTTGCTTAGATTGTAAGAAGTAGCAGAATTTAATGTCTTCTTATCCCTTACCTGTTTCTTCAAAGATTTTACAAGTGGTGAATTGACAACTTGACAATTAAATGGGTAAAAAGTGAAAGTTATCATCAGCACTGAGTAATTAAAACTTGGCTCCTTTCATGATAGAATTTATAATCTGACTACTGTCGTAGTTTGTTTATCTGTGTGTAGTTTTCTCCAACTATATTCTGAGCACTTGTGTTTTATTTATATTCTTGATCACCTAGCTCAAGTATAGTGCCCTGCAGTGTAGGGACTCAGTAAATGCTTATAGAATTTGGTTTAGTGAATAGATCACTTTCAAGGGTACATTAACATATTTAGAATATGAATATACCATTCATTAAATTATCTCTCCTTGCAAATTAAGTGATTCCTGGCATTTGTATAAAGTGAGTAGTTTATGGTCTTCTAGTAGTTTCTTTCCCTGCAACTTGCCTTTTAACTCTTTACTCTAAACACTATTTAGAAGGAAATAGAGTACATTGAAGCCTCTCACTGTATTTTAGATGAACATGGCCTTATTTTAACTAACTTGTGTACACCATGATTTAAAAACCTGCACCTTTATTTTCAGCCTCTCCTCAAGACCCCAGACCCATTTATCAATTAGACATAATTATCCACTATTCGAACAAAGTCCTTCTCTTGTATTCCTTATCTAAGCAAATGTCTCTGGTGAGGTGAAGTTTATGAGGTCTGTCCAGAAAAAGTCAAACCATTGTTAATATAATGAGAATGCTTTGCACAACATCGATGTAACCTGGCAGCCAGGGAGAGTAGACTGGGATGCACATGCGTAAATGATGACAACTTCACTGTACTGGTCAGTGGGGGTGGTAGACGCCATTGAGTGAGCATGTGTACTGTGTGGCCGTAACATTCAAAATAACTGAGTGAGTTGAGCAACAAATCTGCATCAGATTTTGCTTTAAGCTTGAACATTCCTCTGTGGAAACTATTAGAATGATTTAGAAGGCTGCAGCTATGGGCAGCTGGTGATTGGCAGCTTCATCACAACAATGCACCCACTCACGGTGCACATCTCATGCAGAGCGTTTTGGTGAAACATCAAATCACCCAGGTGACTCAGCCCCTCTACAGCCCAGATTTGGCAACCTGCGACTTCTGGCTTTTCCCAAAACTAAAATCACCATTGAAAGGGAAGAGATTTCAGATCATCGATGAGATTCAGGAAAATATGACAGAGCAGCTGATGGTGATTGGGAGAGCTGTGTGAGGTCCCAAGGTGCCTACTTTGAAGGGGACTGAGATGTCATTTTCCTGTGTACAATGTTTCTTTTATCTTGTATCTTTTTCAATAAAGGTCTCTAATTTTCATATTGTGTGACTGGATACTTTCTGGACACACCTTGTACAGCATTTGTCCATTTGCCTTGTCTAGAAAACACAGATTTGTCAGGGTTATACTTTCCCTTATAATCCACATTTAGTTTTAAAATCCAATATGTTATATTTCTTAAGAACTGTTGTTTCTGCCACTTTCTTTTTGCCCCCACTAGTACAGCTTTCGTTCAAATCCCCATCACCTATTTAGATTATTCCTTGGTTTCTCTAAATATCCTGTATTCATAAGTGTCCTTTTCCTAGTTTATCTTCCACATTCTTCTGCCTTAAACTTATTAACTGTATTAGATTGCCTACAGTATAAATTTTGCATGCCTCAGGTTGTCCACCTTCCCAGTCTTATTTTATGCCATATTCCTGGTATACACTAGACTTCAGTGAAACTTTTCTATCTGTAGTTTTACAACCCCCCCCACTACATTCATACTTATTTATATACCTTATGCTTTTGCATGTTATATTTCATTTTTCAGAAATGCTGTTCTTGCATAATCGAGAATTGTTTTTTTTTTCATCTTTAAAGACCTCACGGAGCCCATAGCATCTCTGTAAAACTTTCGTTAGATGACCCCCACCCACTCTGATAATGTTAATCACTTCTTCCTTTGTCCTATTTCTGAACCTTGCACTTCTTTTACTTGTGTGTATAACATATCATTATAAACATTATAAATTTGTTTGTATAGCTTTCCTATTAGATCTGAAAACAGATCTTGCTTTTATTTTTGTGAGGTCAGAAATTTTCATCACAGTTAGCCCAGAGCCTAGCATATAAGCAGTGCTCAATAAATATTAATTAAACTAAATTATTAATTGAAAGGAAGTTGGTGATTGGACAGCAGGTATAATTAGGACAGGCTGGATTATGCTACAGAAATAAAAATGACTTAAATCTCTGTGGATACCATAGTGAGTCTAGTAGTCCTAATCCAGGCTGTTTGCATTTGTGATTCTTCTTTCTCAACATGTGATTTCCCGTCACCATGGAAAGGAGGGTCATGCAGGTAGCTCATAAGTGCTTTAGATTTGAAGCAATACATATCTCTTCCATTTATAGCTCAATGGCCAAAACTGGTCATATGGCTCTGCCTATTTGCAAGGGGGCTGTGGAGGCGAGCACATAGATATTTGGTGAGTAGTATATATCTCTGCCTTACTAATTATAAAAGGTCCTTTGCTGATGACATTATGAGAGACTAAACAGTAGAAGGCATCATTTCATCTTCAAGGAGCTTATCTAGTTGGGAAGGAAGAAGAGACAAGACATGCAACTTAAGAATTATTCCTTTCAAGAAATACAGCTGGAATACTCCATTTCAGGGCTTTGCTTTTTGTTATGCATAATGGATAATGAGTTCATTTAGGGTACATCCTCTTCAGAATTGAGCTGGACTAGAAAACTAAACTAAAGTACTGAGAGGATGTGAAAGAAATGGTGGAAGAAGAGATTGCACATGAATTTTGAGGGACAAGACTTATTTGGTTCTGAGTTTTAGAATTCTGGATGATCTTCCAGTATTTTCCTACTTGGATCGTTAGCTGACAAATTAACATTGCTTTGGTAATAGTTGGGATTAAAAAAAATATTTTCCAACAGCACTCTAAGGATATGTTTTCTAATATTAAATTTTTAATTCCCTCTTCTTTTTTAACAGGGACATTTTTGAAGAAGATAATTATAGTCCCATCCCTGTTGTTAATGAGGAAGAATATAAAACAGTCATCAGTAAATTTCCCTTTCAAGATCCAGACCTTGAAAAGGTACAAGCTAGTTTTTCAAAAGTTTTTTTTATTGATCATGCTATTACAATTGTCCCAATTTTCCCCCTTTGCCCCCCTCTACCCTGTACCCCCTCTCCCTCAGGCCATCCCCACACCATTGTTCATGTCCATGGGTCATGCATATAAGTTCTTTGGCTACTCCATTTCCTATACTATACTTTACATCCCCATGGCTACTCTGTAACTACCTATTTGTACTTCTTAATCCCCTCACCTCTTCATTCAAGAATTTTCTTAAAAATAAACTCATGGTATTTATTGCTACATATTAACCTGACACTGTAAGTGAGAACATCTCTTTTTGAGACTTTTATTGTGTATTTAAGATTAATTATGTTTTCTTAAAAGATTATATTGCTACTACTATTACTATTTTGGTGAAGTTAAGAAGGGACTTTCCACCCTGGCTGGTGTAGCTCAGTGGATTGAGCGTGGGCCTGTGAACCAAAGGATTGAGGTTCTATTCCCAGTCAGGGCACATGCCTGGGTTGCAAGCCAGTTCCTTTCCACCCTGGCTGGTGTAGCTCAGTGGATTGAGTGCAGGCCTGTGAACCAAAGGATTGAGGTTCTATTCCCAGTCAGGGCACATGCCTGGGTTCCAGGCCAGTTCCCGGCAAGGGATGCACAAGAGGCAACCACACGTTGATATTTCTCTCCCTCTCTCCCTCTCTCCTTCCCTTCCCCTCTAAAGATAAATAAATAAAATGTTAAAAAAAAAAAGAAGGGACTTTCCTGGGGATACTAGGAACAGTTGTCCCAAATGTTAGGTGGATTCTCAGGGCAGGTGTTGCTAACCTTGGATGGATTCCAAATTATATATACTAAATGTTGAGTAGATTATGGGAATAGTATATTCTAGGGAAAGACAGGGGAATTTCTTTGAAATGTCCATCACTGTGGCAGAACTACTTTTGTGGCTTTCTATATACTTCTACAAAAAAGTTACCTTCATTAAGTAAGAGTGAAGGCAGTAGCTTTTTTCTTGTAGATTTTTCTTGAAGGAGGAGTGTGTATTTTTGGAGTCAAGATGTCTGAACAAAAGACAGGATACAGAAAGGAAATATGCCGGCGTCTAGAGTGATCTGGGACTATGTATGATTGCACATGTGTGCGGGCACACACACAGTCCCCTCCAGTGTCTCTGGGTAGAATCAGCTCTCACGGGAAAAGGGCATCATATTTCCAATTATTGTCACCTTTTTAATTCTCTTTAGTCTTGTTTTTTCTTCATACTATTCTTTATTATTTTTCCAGCTCTATAATTCAGTCATTTTCTACATTTTTATCCCTTTACGATTAGCAAAAGTGAATTCTGAGTGAAATGTGTGAATGGTGATCGTAATTTTTATGTAATATTGTCATATGTATAAACTAAGCATATTATGTGTAATAGCAATGAAATATAGGACCAGGTAATTAAGTGCTTAGCTTATAGATTACAGCTAGCACTGCCATTGCATAAACCTAATAGCTGTATTCTAATACACAAAGGACCAGAATAATTATTCTAAATCTGTATTTTTAAAGCCCCAGTCAAAGTTGTCCCTGCCAAGAAACGTTACCAGAATATTCTCCATCTCATGGCTTGCTTTTGGGTTTGTTTTGGTTACTGGTAATGAAGTTTATTCAGGCTGTAGTGTCTCCCCGAAGAGCATTGGATTGATCTGGGTTCATATGCCAGCTCTGCCTGTGGCTTATTATGGGCTAGGGACTTACCCTATTTGGGCATTTGTGGCTTACCTATCAAGTGAGGAGGTGGAACCAAATAACCTGTAATGTGCCTTCGAATTACACTAAAGTGTTCTACTATAAATAGGTTTATAGTTAAAAGGATGTTTGACTTAGTTTGTAGGGTGCTTCCAAAATATGTAGTAGGTTAAACTTGTCAGCAGTTGTATTCATTGGTCCATATATTGCTTATCATTAAAAAGAAAAACTATTTTAAGGTGAAGGCTACATGAAAAATTTAAATTTGACAACTTAAAAAGAAATCCCCAAAATTATTTAATAGTAGTCTCTTGGTTGTGTGTGTATATATTTATTTATGTTCCTAATTTAAGTATACCTTTCCATTTAAACTATTAGGAAAGATGTAAAACTGTCTCTCGAATGACTTGAGTTATTATTTTCAGTGTAAATTATGAGTGAGGAAGAGTAAGACTGAACATATATGCAAAAATCAGTCTTTTTGCAGATAGCTATGGTTAGAACCCCTTGTGTAAAATAAGAATGTATTCATATTGGGTTTTTTTTTAAGATTTCATTTATTTATTTTAGACAGAGGGGAAGGGAAGGAGAAAGAGAGGGAGAGAAACATCAATGTGTGGTTGCCTCTCCAAGCACCCCCTACTGGGGACCTGACCTGGCCTGCAACCCAGGCATGTGCCCTGACTGGGAATTGAACCAGTGACCTTTCATTTCACAGGCCAGCACTGAGTCTACTGAGCCACACCAGCCAGGGCTCATATTGTTTTTAATGCCATTAAAATACTTCAAGCTGCAGTATCTTTCAAATAACTGGTATTACATTCATTATTTGTGAAGCATAAATTGTATCTGAGTTAGCACTTACATTATTATCAGGTGATTTTAAAGAATAGCAATTCTTTAGTTTGATTTTTATAGTACCCCTAATTGAGTCTCTAAATTTAGAAAGGCTGAACCTACCAGTTTTGGAGAGACACTGCTTTCTATGAATGCTTTCACTAGCAGCTGGTTGTAAGTTTCCTTACGCTTGACGTACTTAAGAATACACTTGTCCATTCAAATATTTGTTTTCAGCTACTATATAGTAGTCACTGTGCTACATGCTAGTTTTCAGTTTCTGCTGTCAGCTTATAGTCAACAGGAAATTACAGCTCACAGAAGTTGGTACTTAACTGCTCAAGACAGAGGAAGCAGCATGCAGAAAGGCTATAATTCTGTGGCATAAAGTTGATAATGGACAAGAGATGAAGACGAAGAAATGAAGATGAAGAGAAAGGGCCAGACTGTATTATCTCTTATTAAACAGTGTTAGAGAGTTTAGCCTTTATCCTGAGGGGGCTATGAGAGGTCTTCGCAAGATTTTAAGTAGTAAAGACATAATTGGATTTGCACTTTTCAGTGTAAATTATGAGTGAGGAAGAGTAAGACTGAACGTGTATACAAAAATCATCTCTTTGCAGATAGCTGTGATAATTTGATTAGAACTCTTTGGCTAAAATAAGAACATAATCATATTCTGTCTTTAATATCATTAAAATAAATTCTTAAAGCTGAAATATCTTCCAAATAGAGCTCTCTGGCTATTGCATGGAGAATGGATTGGAGAAGAGCTTAGACTAGTGGCAGGGAGACCAGCTAGGAGGTTGTTGCGGTTATCTTGATAAGAGAGATTGGTAACTTGAGCAACAGTTATGGCTGTGGAATTTAAGAGATGTTTAGGAGGTAGAAACAAAGGGGAGTTGGTGATCATTTGCATATGAGAGCTGACAAAAAAGGGTCAAGTATGAGGGCTGAGTTTCTGCTTTGGACAGGGAGGGGTAGCACTCACTGAGGTAGGACACACAAGAGGAGCAGATTTAGAAGGAAAGGATGGTGATTACACTTTTGGATCCATTGAGTTTCTCTTGAATATAATAAAAAAAACCTGATATGCAGCCACAGGTGTTATAGTTTAAGTGTTACAGCCAAATGGAGGTGTGTCCAAGTGGTGATTAGATACACGGATTTAGACTTCAGGAGAAAGATTTGGCCTGATTTTATAGGTTTGGGAGCTGGGGCACTTGCATGGTGATTGAAGTCCTGAGATCATAAGGATAGTGTGTACGGTAAAAAGAGGAGAACATGTAGGAGAGACCCTAAGGCACTAATTAAGGAGTGGCTAGAGGAGAATATACGGAGAAGGTAGAGAAATAAGAGGAAAACCAGTGTGGGGCATGGATACCAAGGAAGAAGAGATCATTTCAGAAGCAGGATGGGGCCATGTGTGTCAGATGCTTTAGATAAATCAGGTAACATGAAAGCTGGAAAAGCCCATTTGGATTTAACATTTACAAGGTCATTAGTGACTTCAGTGAGGGTACTTTCACTGAAACAACTAGGTTGCAATGAATGTGAAGATAGCAGTGTAGATTAGACTTCAGGAAGTGTAAATAAGGGGCTTTTGTTAAAAATCTTGGAGAGAATTTACCTTTTAGAAACCAAGTATCTGCTAATGGATGTTGGCTGACAAAGGAGTTTAACCAAGAAGCACATTGTAAACCATTGGCTGTGTACCAGTGTTTGATGGTATACTGGTTAGAAAGCTGTTTTAAGGTGTTCTAGGAGTTACGGAAAGAAATGAATACCTTCTTGAATTGGTAGCAAGCCTTCATTGAGAGTCAGTGAAGGGAGTCTTAGAATTGTTTGATGACTCTAAGCCAGGGAGCTGGTCCATAACTTTCATATAACTTTCATGACCAACTTAACTCTTGTATTATGGATTCAGAGAAGCAGACAGCTGACAGCTAGGCATCTTCTGCAGGATATTTATCAGAACATGCAGAGGTATTGATATATGCTTTGTTTGTTAGAAGTCTAACAATATGATTTAAGAAACAGGTAAATTGCTACATTATTTTATTCAGAAATATTTTTATTTTCTTTAAAATCTCAAAAATAATGTAAAAATATAACAGTAGATTTTAACATGTAGGTATTTACTATTAATTAAATGTGCAACCAATTTAACTTTTATATATTTTTGGTGATTAGAACATCTTTTTCTAAAATTTTGAAAACATCAACTTTTTCTTTCTACAGCAATCTTTCCCAAAGAAATTCCCCATGTCTCAGTCAGTGCCTCATATTTACATTCAAGTTAAAGAATTTATTTATGCCAGCCTTAAATTTTCAGAGTCACTACACCGGAGGTAAGTTAACTAATAAGAAATGCACCCTTATTATAGCTGTTGTTATGAAACATTAACACTTGTTTCTAGGCCATTACTTTTTAATGGATTATTATCTCACTGGAAAGGCTACCATATTGTAGTGATATATGGGGTTAAGTTGCTATAAATCTGATATATATATTTTTTACTTTTTATTCCTTTTTATTATGTAAATCTTTAAACATACATAAAAAGGGAGGTTATAGGATAGGAAACTCCTATATTCTCAGCATCTTAATGATTTAACAGTAATCAACATTTTGCCATACTTTATTTTTTTGCCGAAGTATTTTAAAGCAGATAACAAATTTTACCCCTAAATATTTCAGTATGTCTGCAAAATCAGTAAGAACATTTCATTGTTTACCCACTTATAGTTAACACTATTCCAAAATATCAATTCCCTAGTCCATATCAATATTTTCTCGGTTGTCCCCAAAATGTCTTTTTGTAGTTGGTACATTTGAGTCTGTGTCTAGATGGGGTTCACACCTTGTGTTTGTTGTTGAATCTATTTTACTGGTATCCTTTTTTTTCCTCTTTAGTTGTTGAGTTCTTATTTACTTTAGTTGTTTTTTTTTTTTTTAATTGCTTAGGTTACCAGTAGCTAAACAGTATCCTTTCTTTATGTGTGTCATTGGCTTGTCAAAAGCTGGTCTTCTTACTAGTTTTATTTTTCTCAAATAGGCTTAAAGTAAGGATTCATACAAAATAATAGAATTAATAAAGAATGCTGTAGCAAACTGGTATATCATATTCAGTAATGGAGCACAACACAGCAACTGTTGGTAGTTATAGCCAACTTGATTTTGTAAACAAGAGAATACCATTTATCTGGTATGATGAAAGTAATGTCCTACATTTGTGGTAGTGTCCCTGTTTTGGTAATGAGGAAACTGAGGCTCAGAGAGGCTACATCATTTGTCCAGAATAACCCAGCCAGTTAGTACGACAGCTGGGATGAAGGAGCGGTTCTTCTGACTCCCTCTCAGTCAGAGTCTGGCATAAAAGGAGCGAACAACTACCTAGACAGACCCTGCATTATAGTTGGGAGATACATTTCCAGTTGTGATACTCTGGAGGAGAGAGTGGAAGCCAGCAGATGCTGGCTTTCGTAATATAACGTCTCCCTCTCTGAAATTCATTCTTTTGAATTTGTATACTGAATAGCAGGAAATAATCCTTCAGTGTTAAATGCTTTTTAATGTTAAGTCATAAAAAGGCATGAAGTCAGTTCAGATATAAGAATTATCTAGTTTTCAAGCTGAAACAATGAAACAATGACAGCTTTTAAATTATACTTTATTGTATCTGTGCTTCTTATTGTAATTATTATTTTGGATTTAAATAACATATAAATAAATGGAAAAAGAAATGTGCACTCTACCAGAGTGTACGAGTATCTGATTTTTCCTGTGAATAGGGGTTATTGAAAGGATTCCTTAATTTTTGTTCTTCAATAGCATGAGTTGGAGAGGAAAGGAAAAGAAAGGAAGACAAATACCTAACACATAGCTTTGCTATCACCAGCTTGTGAGAAACACATAGCTTTGCTATGTGTTTCTCACAAGCTGGTGATTCTCAAACTGTAGTCCCCAGACTAGCAATATTAGTATCACATGGGAAATTGTTAGAAATGCAACCTCAGACCCATTGAATTAGAAACTCTGAGGATGGGACCCTTGGTTTTACCAAGTTCTCTGTGTGTTTGTGATGGGCTGTAAAGTTGAAGAACCACTGCCTTAAGCTTCATCATATACCTAGCTTCTTATTCCAAAGTCTTTACAGATATATTTTAAACACAGTAGGTTTTGTTTTTTAAATTTTTTTTAATTACTTTATTGTTGCTCAGTTACAGTTGTCTGCATTTTCCCCCCACCCCAGGCAATCACACCTCCCTCCCTTGCTTCCACCCTCCTCCTTGGTTTTGTTCATGTGTCCTTTGTAGTAGTGCCTGAGGACCTGTCCCCCCACTGTCCCCTCCCCCCTCCCCTCTGGCTATTGTTAGATTGTTCTTAATTTCAGTGTCTCTGGTTATAAAACACAGTAGCTTTGAATGTAATCATAAAGCTCACTAGAGGTAATATATTCTCTGCAGTGCCCAACATGACACACACAATATAACCTGACATTTGAAAGACAAATGATACAGATGAGATGATAAACGGAAAAGGAGAAACTATTGCAACGGTAGTTCTCAGTAGTGGCGCTTGAACTGTCTGAGAACTGCCAGTAGATTATGCCTACCTTGTTCTCCCTTTAGCATTCTAAAGTTCTTATCCAAGGCAGAGATAGTTTATGGGAGTGGTTAAGAACATAAGCTTCAGACTTAGACTTTAGTTTGAGTCTTGAAACTCGCTAGCTGTCCTCGGATCTTGGGCAGGTGACTTAATCTGTTTAAATTGTAGGTTTTTTATCTGTAAAATGAAGGAAATAATTCATAGGGTGGTTGTAGGAATTAAATGAGGTAATACATGTGTATAAAGCACTTGGTATAGTGCCTGGTGTGTGGTAGACATAGGACTTAGGAGAGGATGGGATTCTACAATGTTTATTAGACGTAAGACTGGTGCTTGGAGTGTTTTGGTTTGTAAGCATTAGGGAACTGTTGAAGAATTTTCAACTAAGGATCGACATCATTAGAACTATATCGTAGAAAGTTTACTCTGGCATCTGTGTGGATGATAGACTGGAGGGGATAAGAAAGTAGTCATGTCGAAGAGGTGAAGCAGTGGTTCCAGAAAAGGATCCTGAAATAATCAGGATCAGTGATGACGGTGAGGGGGAAACATATACAGGAAGTTTTAGGAGCTTGAAATTAGAGCACTCGTGAGTTGTTAGATGAAATCCAGGGACAGGGGATGACTTGATTTACATGTGGATGGTCTTGAATTTGTTTATACATTCTCAGATAGATTCTAGTTATAGTTAGTCACCTCAAAAACAGTGATTCACGCATTCATCTATTATCAACTAGCATTCTAAATAAAAAGTGAATATCGTCAGTTTTTTCCTTCTCTCTTTCATGAAAATATTAATCACTTTTGTTAGTTCAATACCCAGTTGTTTAGTTAGCACTCTTGTGACCACGTCGTTCATTCAAAAAGGCTTTATGCTTACATTTTTTAAAAATTATGCTTTACTAAATTCATTGGTTATTTTCATTATGTTATTGAGAGTAATGAACAATTCAGAATAAAGTGACAGCATAGTTAGTAAATATGTAAATCTAAATTTATCCTAGATTATCAGCTTTCTGACATATATTTTTATTTTAAAAATTTACATCTGTGTCTTAAAATTGATCTATTAGAGTTACTTTGTTTTTTTTATTTATCATTAAAGAGTTATGGAAAAAATCACTTTCTGTGTTTAAAGCTTTCTTATTCTATTTAAACATATTTTGGAGTTAGGTTTTTAGAACTAGAAGATACTTCAGAGCTTTTATAGCACAAAAGTTTGGTTTTCTTTTTATATATGCATAAAAGCAGGGCCAGAGAATGAAGTGACTTTATGAATAGGCGCCAAAGTCTCAATTATTTAGTTGTAGAGGAAACATCTGGACCTAATATGATCTTTAAGAACTTTCCAGTTTGCATAAGAGGTTAAACTATATTTAAGGAGTTTTACTGTATATTAAGATGTAATTGCTGTGAAATGTTTTTTAAAAATTAGGAAGAGTACACATTATAGGCTCAAAGGGCAGGGAATTAAAGGGAAAATTGCTCAATTAGTAAAAAAACCTCATGGGCAAAACACTGCTTATTGTCAGGAAAATCCTGCTGGCACAAACAGGGCAATAGGTTCTGATAGGGCTTCTTTCTCTGCTCTTACTATTGGAAGAAAAAGCATGCACCGACTCAACATTCAAGGGAGTTCAGGGAAATTAAAGGAAAGATATTATCTTATCATGATAGATTGCCTATTTCTCCCTTTCATTTGCAAATATTTTACCTGAGAAGAATGTTGTACCAGTGTCTTTAAGCATATTTTGAGTGTGTCAGAAAAAAAAAAACAGAGGAGTTGGCAACCACCTCCTTTTTTATCAGGGTGATGGGGACACTAATGACATATTAGAAAGAGTTTTCTGAGACTTTGATGCCAAGTCACCCTGAAGCCCTGCTAATGGCACATTCCCTATTAAGTCTTGATTTTAGATGTAGAGAACCAGAGGGAGATATTCTCAGGTCTGCCAGAATTAGGGTTGACAGAAATTGAAAAGAGTGCTTGCATTAAAATGGAGAACGCTAGAGCAGTAGTGGGAAGTACCTATGTTTTATCAACTCTTGCTCTAGTTGCATTTTTAAAATAAATATAAACTAGTAAATATTTATAATATTTTAATAAAATAAAAAGTTTAAACATTTTAGCCTATATGTAAGACAGTGATTCTCAACTGGGGTAATGTTGCCCCCCAAGGGACATTTGGCAATGTGTAGAGGCATTTTGGGTTGTCGCAACTAGGGGGAGGGTGCTATCTGCATCTAGTGGGTAGAGGCTGGGTTGCTGTTCTAAACATCCTTCTGTGCGTGTAAGACAGCCCCCACTCACTCACTGCGAAGGATTATCTCGCCTAAAGGATTATCTGGTCGGTGGTGCTGAGCCTGAGAAAACTTGGTTGAAATATACTTTAACAGTTTTGACAGTGAAGCTGTATACAAGAAATCATTATTTAGTTAAATTGAAGGCCTAGTAGTTAGGAGAAGATAAGCTTTTTAGTGCTAGCCTAGGAATCTTTAAGACATTAAGAAGCACCATTTTTTTTTATTTGCACCAAATTAAAACTTGTGTAGGGTAGTTAAATATAGCTCTTTGAATCTCTTTTAAAAATCTCAATGGAAATGGATATCTTAGTTATATTAAAATTAAAACTAGTAATTATTTCTGGGAAGAGCTCACATAAATTTCATTTTAACAGTAATTTTGTCTATAATTGTGTATGAAGTGTCTTTGAAAGTGATTGTCCTATAATAGTGTCATAATTTAACAATAATTTTATTTTCATATATTAAGTACTACATGGTTTTACTATAATGGTTAATTGAATACATTCAAATTATGCCATAAAATGAATATTCCACTTCTTTAAAATATCCCTTTTGTGCCCTGGCTGGTGTGGCTCAGTGGATTGAGCATGGGCCTTTGAACCAAGGACTCACTGGTCTGAGTCCCAGTCAGGGCACATGCCTGGTTGCAGGCCAGGTCCCTAGTAGGGGGTGCATGTGAGAAGCACCCACTTTGATGTTTCTTTCCCTTTCTTTCTCCCTTCCTCTCCCTCTGTGTAAAAATAAATAAATAAAATCTTTTAAAAAAACAAGAAATATCCCTTTTGTGAAATTAAATTGTATTAAAATTTGTGACTTAATAAATATGGGTGATTATAAGTTATTTAAGATATAAAGGGTTGAGGTGGAACAAATTATTTTACTAAATTGTATTAAATTATTTAGGAGACTAAGTGCATGTACCCTGGTAGAAAGCTTAGTAATATTAACTTTTGTTTTCAGCTCAACAGAAATAGATGATATGCTTAGAAAATCTACAAATCTGCTGCTGACCAGAACTTTGAATAGCTGTTTACTGAACCTTATTAGAAAACCTCACATAGGTTTGACAGAGGTAAGTTTATAACCAAATGTCCCACAATATGGAGATTATTATAAATTAAGTTATTGCTGAATATCATCCTGTAAAACTAGCTTTCTTTCAGATAAAAGAATCAATGTGAACTTAAGCAACATGAAGGAAAAGTGTTTTACAGGGGGAATAGATATAGTAGTTTCCCTTTATTTACCATTTTAGTCACCTATGGTCAACTGCAGTTTGAAAATATTAAATGGAAACTTTCAAAAATAAACAATTCGTAAGTTTTAAATTGCATACCATTTTGAGTGGCATGATGAAATCTCATGCTGTCCGACCTGGGGCCTGAATCATACCTTTGTCCAGCATATTCTTGCTGTGTGCACTACCTACCCACTAGTTACTTAGTAGCCAGCTTAACTATCTAAACAACTGCCGTGATGTCACAGTGCTTGTGTTCAAGTAACCTTTATTTTACCTAATGATGGATCCAAAGCATGAGAGTAGTGATGCTGGCAATTTGGATATGCCAAAGAGAAGCTGCAGAGGGCTTCCTTGAAGTGAAAAGGTAAGAGTGCTTGAATTAATGATGAAAGAAAAAAAAGTATACCGAGGTTGCTAAGCTCGTAAGAACCATCTTCTGTCTATGAAATTGTGAAGAAGGAAAAAGAAATCTGTGCTAGTTTTGTTGCACCTCAAACTGCAAAGGTTAAGCCCACGATGCTTGATAAGATGGAAAAGACATTAAATTTGTGAATGGAAGACATGAACGGACATGTTCCAACTGACAGCAGTGTATTGTGCCAGAAAGTATAGAACTTATAAAAAGACTTCAGCAAGGGATCCCGAAACGTTATGACCACATTCACGTAACTTTATTATAGTATGTTATTATAATTGTTCTGTTTTATTATTACTGATGTTATTCTCTTTTTGTGCCTAAGTTGTAAATTAAACTTTATCACAGGAACATATGTATAGGAAGAACGGAGTATGTGTAGTGTTCCATACTGTGTGTGGTTTCAGGCATCCACTGGCGTGTTGGAACGTATCCCCTGCCAATGAGGGGCAACTACTGTAGCTTAAGGTGTTGTAACGTATATGTAGATTTATAATTTCCAGACCTTACATGAAGAATGAGAATATTCACTTTTTTTACTGGGTAAATGTATAAAATTTGACAAAGTACTTTGAAACATTATTTTAAATTAATTGGCAATTAGATTCCTGGTTATTTTATTTTCTAATGATAGCATTCTTAAGTATTTGTAGCAGGCTTTTGAAATCAGGTAATCAGTTATATCCTGTAATGCTATAATTATGCATAAATGGTACAGTTACTAGAAGTAATTATCCTGTTTTTAAAAATCAAATAGCTTCTTGTACATGTAACTGATGTATTTTGTATTTTCCAGCTAGTACAGATCATCATAAACACAACACACCTGGAACAAGCTTGCAAATACCTTGAGGACTTTATAACTAACATTACAAATATTTCTCAAGAAACTGTTCATACCACAAGACTTTATGGACTTTCTACTTTTAAGGTATGTAAAAAAATCTGACCAAAGTTTTTATTTTAATCACTGCAATCAAACTTTTAAAAATTAAAGAAAAATTTTATTATATACATGATTTCATTATATTCCTAACAATTGAATATTAGAGGTAATCATTGTCAGCAGTGAGCAGATAAATTTCAGTTCCCTTTTGTCATTTTAAACATCTTATTAATATGGAGAAAGGTATATTGATTTTCTGCAGGTATGTTACATTTTGTTTATGTTTTAAAGACTTCCAGTAGTTCTGAATTGGCCTCATTGAATTTCCATTAATGTCTCTCAGTTCAGTAAATAATATTTTATATGATGTGTATATGTGTGTGTGTTTAGAAATTAAAAATGTAAGATGAATTAGGTAAGTGTAAGACTGGCTTTATATCCTTAATTGGCTCTGATCTGAAGGAAAGTAAATATCTTATTACAGCTTATTAAAGTCCTGCTTTTACATGAACAGAAGATTTCTGTTTGTGTAATACCATGGGATATACTGAAAGATTAATTAATGGTTGTTTTAAACAGAATGGAAGACTAAATACTTTCATAAATTTGTTTTATAAGCTATTGTATTATTTTATTGATTTGGGGTCATATAGACATGAGATTGGCATAGTCTTGTAATATAAATTGCTTTGCATTGTGTATTTTGCTAAACAAATATAAACCACTTATTGATCCCTTATCTGTAAAATATGCTTGCTAATTTAACCACACAGCCTTTTCTAAGTTTTCTATTAAAAAGAACTCTTATGTTTCTTGATCTTGCTATATTATAAATTACCCAATTTATCTCTTAAAATTATGGTATAATCACTTACACTTTAAAAATTCAGTATACTTGTATTTAGAAATAACTAATTAAGTGTTAACAGTAACCACACTTTCAAAGTCCAGAAATGACCCTTAAATTCCTAACATTATCTGCATGGCCCCCAAATCTTACGCTTCTGTGGTTATTCTTGAGCTCATGTAGTCATCATCCTGATCCAGAAGGCACAAATGCAGATAATGTCTGAGTGAGTACTTTGATAAAAGTGGTTATTAAAACTGAGACAGAAGCTGGACAAAACATTCATTTATCCAGATAAAATGGTACAGTAACTAAGGGTATATACTCTGGAGTTAGACCGCTATATGACTTGGCACATTTTTTACTTTTAGTGATTCCCAGTTTTGTTATCTATAAAATCAGAGTAGCAATATTATTACCTACCTCATCCAATTCTTATGAGGATTAATGGGGATACTTAGCACAGTTCCACTTGTACATCATCTATACTCTGAGAACTCTCTTAGGTGATGAGAATATAAAAATGTAACCCTATCTTTGAGAAGCTCACAGGAGAATAAACTATAAAAAGACACTTGATGATATGGTAGGATAAGTGCCATAATGTAGGAGAAAACTCCACAAAGTTTTAGACACTTATTTATCCAAGGACAAATTGATTCTTTACTTTTATATTAGATTTTTGTATGATCTTCCTTTTATTTTTTATTGATCTCTGTCCTTATGTCCATGTGTTACTCATAGACTATCAAGAAGGGATTTACTAAGGGCCGGAGCTGTAAGCATATTTAACTGTTAACATTAAATTTAATAGGCTTACTCTGTACTCTGAATTGTCTTGACATCTGGTGTATGTAGGGGTCTTCAGGCAATTTCCTTATCAATTCTAACTCAAAGAACCCACACTATGGGACGTGGTGGACTTAGACTGAGGGATCTTGGAACTACACTTCTCAAATATGCCTGTTAGGAGGGAATGTTTAGAAATGTTAGCTCTGGTCCATCATCACTTAAGTTGTAGATACTTGGTTGAAACTACAACTGCCATAGAATATCGTTTGGTTTTCTTGGAAATCAAGAAATCAAGTTTAGCCTTTATAAGTAGTAGAGCATCCTTGTTTTTTTTTGTTGTTGTTGTTGTTGCTTGTTTTATTTTCATATAGAATGCAGGAAACCCTCTTGGTTTTATGAGAATAAGAGCTGTTTCAAGTTCAATCATATGAAAGTTAAGTATTCTTCAGTTCTACCTTTGGTCTGTTTCAAGAGGAATTTATCATAAAATATGATGTGAGGAAGCAATTCAACTCAAGAATTGTTAAATAAGTATTAAAGTGAATTTTTGAGGGAGATCAGGGGAATTTTCATTCATAGTGAATACTCAGTCTGTTACCTCTTTCACAAAGATTAAAGTACAGTCTTGGTTGCAGCCATTAGCATAGATTGCTTAGTTAACCTCTTAGCCTGATTGTTTCCAGTCCAGTGACTCTACCAAACATATTCCTATTTAGTTGTGTAATGATTATGGAAATAGGCATTTACAATCCTTTTACTCTTACCTCCTTTTGCTTCCTCTCCAAAAAGCACATATGCACACACAAAGTGCTTGATTTATATCATACATATTTTATGATATATATAGATTATCTTGTTAGCTTGCCTTTTCATTTTGCTGAATCTATGAGTGACACAAAAGAAGTAAGTAGTTTCTGCCCTCAGGCAGTACCTCAGCTATTTAAAGTTAACTTGGACACACACTGAGAGCTACTTGAACTAATACAAGACTTCTAACTGAAAAGATTTGCATCAGAATAGAGGGGGAAATGGGAATACCATTCCCTTTTTAATCTGTGTAGTAGAGAAATAATCTTGTTCTTTTTCTTTGGCATCAGAGCACTTTAACTTTGCTCCAGAGAGCTTTTCCAGCCCGCCACTCTGAAGCGTCCTTTCCTCTTGAGTACTGGCAGTGATTACAACTGTTAAGAAGAGCCTAAAGGGAATATGCTTCTGATTCTTTTTCTAGTTTGCCTTTTTAAAATCTATTGATGACTATGTAACAAAGTTTTTCAGAATTATAGCTAAAGCGACAGTGGTAAATTGTCTTTAAGGGCTTGAAATTCTCTTCCTATGGAGCTAGAATGTGGTACATGGACTTTAAAAAAATATTTTTCATTGAACTGTAACATATACATATGAACATTTACAGTTTGTAGCAGTACAGATTATAAATATATACAGCTCAATTAATTATTAAAAAGTGAATCCACACTTGTGGCATGTAAAGAGCTTGGATAGTTGCTCTATCCTGACAAGTAAAAGGCTGAGGAAACTGAAAAATAAACAACCCTTCTTTGATTTGTCAGAGAGTGAGATCATAGGGCAAACTACTGCCCCTCAAATTGCAGAGACAGTCAGGCAAATACAGAGCATCACCACTTAATGGGGTAGAAACTTCTGCAGGAACCACTGCTGTGGTAGGAAAACCTGAACTGTACTTGATAAATTGCTGGAGACTCAGTATGGATAAGTCTGAAAGTTAAAACCCCTAACCTTGGGGACGGAAGTGGGTGGAAGATGGACCTACACTTTTGTGAGTTTAACCTCCTGGGTCCCTACCAGGTGCTCCCAGTGAATATTAGAGAAAAAATTCTTTTGGGCTTCCAACAGGGGAAAGGTAAAAGGAACCACTGAAATACACCAGAGTGTTCTGTTCTTAAAGCATTTTATGCTTCTCAACAAGACCTAACCTGGGAACAAACTATTTATGTGCCTAAACCATTGGAGTTTTATCAGAGCCTAACCAAACTGCAGGAAGGCAAATATTCAACCCCATCCTGTTCCATTTAAGGGGTGGGAATGAGAAGCACTTGTGAAATGCACAGTCAAGGGCCAAAGGCTAGGCACTTCCCTTCCCCACATGCCTTGCTGCCACATTACCAAAGTCCTGTTTGCTGCAGTTCCTTTCACCCAGCACCATCATGTTTGGCTGTCAAGAAGAAATTATAAGACAGACTAAAGGAAATTTAAAGAGATAGAATAAGTATTAGAACCAGATTCAGATATGTCAGGGGTATTGGAATTATCAGGCCAGGAATTTTTTTAAAACTCTGATTAATATGCTAAGGGTTTTAATGGATAAAGTAGACAACATGCAAGAATGGATGTCTAATATAAGTAGAGTTGGAAAATCTAAGAAATAATCTCCATTTTTAAAAATGTTGGAGATTAAAATCACTGTAATAGAAATGAAGAATGCCTTTGATGGACTTATCAGTAGACTGGACATGGCGGAGGAAAGAATCTCTGATCTTGGGGATATGTTAATAGGAACAAAAAAGCAGAGAAAAACTGAAAAATCTGAACAGCATATCCAAAAACAGTAGAATTGATATAAAGGGTGTAACCTACATGCATTGGGAATATTAGGAAAAAAGAGAGAACGAAACAGAAGTAATATTAGATGTCTGGACCCTTAGAATGAAGATACCTACCAAGAAGGACTCCTGGTGGTTAACTGAGCTCAAATTTTAAAGCAGAGCCTAGCGTCTCTTATAAAACGCAGGGGCCTTCCATGTAAACTGCACCGCAGGGAGAAGCTTGCACTGAACTGCCTGCCTGCACTGTGTTTCTGCCATTTGAGCCAGCCCTTATAAAGGAGTATCTGGAATTGTATTTCAACCAATGGGACTAAAGCTTTCCCTGTCCTATCAGAGCTGTGCAACTATATCCCCATCAGCGTCTTTACCAGCTAATCAGAGCAGCTTTATTCTGACCAGTCAGACCAGTGATTTTTGAACCAAACTGTGAGGATTTGGAGTCCACATTTGCATAAGGACAGACCCGTCAGGGACCGGAGATGGAGACTTCTGTCTGTATAAATCAGTCCCTCTCTGGCTCTGAGAGTGTACTTCCCCTTTCCACTAAAGACTGGAGACTTTGTTTCCCTGACCAGAGCTGGAATACTGAAGATGCCTTGCCAAACCAGTGCAGGAGCAGAGCAGAGCTGTCTAGCCAGAAAGGAGCCTTGCCCCAGGGCTGCTTCACAGCAGTGCTGTTCCACAGCCATGCTGCTTCACAATTGAGCTGTAGCACTACTGAGCTCTTCCACAGCTGTGCTGTTCTCATAGCTGTGTTGTATCACAATTGAGCTGCTTGCACTGAATAAAGTTTTCTTCTTTACTGCACCCCAAATTGGGTACTCCTTTTGGTGTTGAATTGATGCCAACAACCATCAGTTGACAGATGCAATGAATGACAATTTCCCCAAATTAATGTTGGACATTAAACCATGGATCTAGGAAGCTTAGAGAACACAGTGTAACAGGGTGCAGCCAAGAGGGGGGCCCCAAAAAGGGAGTTGGAATGGGGCCCAGAACTCAGGGTGTCCAGGAAATATTAGACAGACATATAAGATGTCCTCACCCCTTTCCCCTCAGGTGTGAGTTGAGGGAAGGGACAAATGGAGCAGGGCAATTGAGTTGTCTTGCATAGCAACGGTTTTGCATATAACCTCCAAAATGGTCATTTAACATATCTATAACCTTTAACTGGTTTCATAGATAATGTTAAACAGCTGTGGCCATGCTCTGAGCCAGGGGGATGGAAAGGACTTCCCCCAGGACGTGACTGGGGGAGGAACCCCAAGTTAAAGCGCCTGCATGGGAGCTTGGAGAAGATTGGCTCTAGAAAATGAGGACACGCCTGCCCAGACTCATGATGGCATCCCAATAAACTTGGAATACATGGGAATGCTGACAGGTGTAACCGATTGTAGGAGGAGTTGGAAATGGGGCTGCAGAGGAGGTTTGGCGCCGGGTATTTAAACTGAGATGTGGCAGCCATTAAAGAGATCCATGCGGTTTCACCAGAGTGCAGAACCCACAGCCCTAGAGGGAAAATCACCATGTGGCTTTAGCAGAGAATTGCCACTCGGCTTTGCCCGAGTGGAGACCCTCTTGCAGCTTTGCCAGAGGGAGAGATTCCACGTGGTTTCACCAGAGTGCAGACCCCTGCAGCTTTGGTGAAGAGGGAGAGCCACGAGGCTTTGTCACAGTGGGGACCCCTTCCCCACAGCTTTGGTAGAAGAAGAACCACGCGGCTTTGGGGTGCTCCCTTCGGCTGCGTGGCCTGGGAGCAAGAGAGACTGCCTGGAAGAAGGGTGAAAGAACTCTTACCAGTAGGCCATGAGAAGGTGCCACATGGCTTCAGATTAACCAGAGATCCTGCCTGGACGACGACACAGCTGACGGTGTCAAGAGCCTGGATCCCAGACGTTTGCTTCTCTTCCTTGCAATTATGGTACCCTGAATTAGGGCAGAGGGAGATAGGAAGCACTGTGGGTGTCTGTGGGTATCCTAAAGGACTTTGATATTTTAATGGAGATGTTAGGTTGCCACTTTAACTCTGTATAGCATTAATAAACATTTCCTTTCCTTTTCACAAATCTCTGGCTTTGAGAGACATCTTTCCATAAGGCAGCGGACAATAACGGACCTTTCTGTTGCTCAGTAACAGTTTTTGGGGGCTCGTCCGGGATCTGAATTGCCCGTGACAGACTGACCCCCTCAGGTTCGAGAAAGTGAGACTTTGGAAGTTTTTTGCCAGTCTCGAGAACCTTTCTGTTGCTTGGTAACAACAGGACAAATGCTAAAATAGCTACATCTAGGCCTATCATATTCAAACTGCAGAACATTAAAGATAGTCCTGGCTGGTGTGGCTCAGTGGATTGAGTGCTGGCCTGCAAACCAATGGGTCGTCAGTTCAATTCCCAGTCAAGGTACATGCCTGGGTTGCAGGCCAGTTCCCTAGTGGGGGAGGGGGAGTGCGTGAGAGGCAACTACACATTGATGTTTCTCTCCCTCTCTTTCTCTCTTCTGTTCCCTCTCTCTGAAAATAAATAAATAAAATCTTTTTTTAAAGAAAATTAAAGATAAAATCCTGAAAGAAGCCAGAGGGAAAAACACCTTACCTAAAGTACTAAAGATAAGAATTGTATCTGACTTCTCTTCATTAATCATGCAAGAGAGAAGGGAATGGAGCAAAATATTTATTTATTTATTTTTAACAGTTTTATCCTTTTACTGAAGCTTACAGTTCACTGAACTTTTGACCCTGAGAAAAAAAATTAAAAGACAACAAAAAATGCACTGGCAGTGGGAAGTGGCAACTGTCCCCTGGGGACTGAAGCCAAGCAGAGAATGGTGGGCAAGTGAGGAGTCCGAGCTACAGAGTGCAGTAGCATGACCCAAGGTGCCCAAATGCCCAGTCCAAGCTCCTTGGGTAGGGACAGCCCCAGGCAGCTCGAAGTTAACTCACACAGACTTATGGGCATGGGGGTGCTGGAATCCAAGCCACTGGTCCCTTGGGCAAATCTCTCATGCTTGGTCAGATTCCACTTTGGAGAAACTGGCTTCATCTGCCAGGAGAGCATGGGGGAAGGGACACAGTTGCTAATGTTAAGAGGCTGATGAACACTTACCACTGGCATTGGGGCACAGAAGAGAAAGCTAGAGGCTGGAGCCCAGCCAATTTAATTGGACACAAACTCCATTACAATGACTGGCATCTCCTGCACCAAGGCTGTGCCACTTAAATGCTCAGGGATGTAAGGACATTTAACTTCTAGTCCTCTCCTAGGTCAGGCCCCTACCTGGGTGGCCTTGGCCCAGGGCCGCACTATTCAGTGGCTATGACACAGGGCTCCCAGCCCTCTTGGTGAATAGCACTGCATCAGGCAAAGGAGAGTGAGTCTTTGTCTACAAGGGGCAGGAAAAGAAGAGAGGCCCACATGCTTCTCTAAGTCTAAAGAGTCAGGAAAGGTTCCCAGTGTATGCCACTCTACAGATAAGCTGGATTATAGCAACTGAGAAGCTGTCATGGTAACAAAGCCCTTGAAGCTGAGCTGAATGTTGCCTTGCACAGCTGTGCCCTCCTGGAAGGCCTCAGTCAGCACCTGCAGCTGGGTTACACACCTGGATGAAGCAGTCCAGCTGCATGGTGGGACTGGTGAAGTGTAGGCAGTAGTGGGAGACCAGGAGCTGGGTGAACTGTGGGCTCAGGTTGTAGTCCATTTGGGACAGAGCTTGCTGCAGCTCTGCGTAGCTAATGGAGCCTGAGTGTTCTTGGTCATACTGCTGGAAGCAGTTCTTCCACTGCTGAATGAATTTCCATAGGGCTAAGAAACGATGGACATTGATGCAGCCTAACTTGATCTGGTCAAATATGTTTATCATCATGAGGCCGGTCTCATCACTGAATGAGGACCATTTGAAATTGACCAAGGCCTGCTTCAGCTCCTTGATGGAGATGCAGCCATTGTGACTGGAGTACACTGACTGGAACCAGGATTTAGCCTAGGATCCACATTGGGAGGGGTGCCACCTGGAGGAGGTCCCTGTCCATGAGTTCCAGGATGCTTGGGCACCATAGGCATTTGGAGGTGGCTGACCATAGGGGCCCCCTGGGGCCACACTGCTGTATGATTCTCCTGGAGCCCCAGAGGGGAGCCCTCCAGGGTTGGGATGTCCATAAGGCCCTCCAGGGTGTAGGACCTCCACCATAGCTGCCACCAAGGGGTACTCTGCTGCCATATTGCCCTCCACCAGGGTAGTAGCTACCTGGAGGGGCTCCAGATGCTTGTCCTGCATCTCCTGGGCAGCCTGTAGGGATAGCTGGCCATAGTAACTCTCGGAGTGAAATATTTAAAGAGTAGAAAGAAAGCACCCAATCTAAAATTTTATAATCTGTGAGATTGTCCTTCAAAAGTAAAGGAGAAATAAAGACTTTGTCAGACAAACAAAAGTTGAAATTTATTGCCAGTAGACCTGCCTTGAAAGAAATGTTAAAAGAACTTTTTCAGAGATAAAGAAAATAATATAGGTCAGAAACTTAGAACTATATTAAGAAAAGAAAAGCATTGGAGAAAGTATCAATGAAGGGAAAATAACTTTTACTTTTCTTATTAATTGATCAAGTAGACAACAGTATGCTTTTATATACATGCTTATGTGTATGTATAAAATAAACAAATGACAGCAGTAATACAAGAGTTGGGAGGGAGGAATTAAAGTTATTTTGTTATTATAAGGTACTTTTACTACCAATGAAATGGTATAGTGTTAGTTGAAAGTGGTCTTGCAATAAATTTAAATATATATTGAAACATCTAGGGCAACTACTAAAAACGGTAAAAAACTAAAAATGTAATTGATAGGCTAAGAAAGGAGAGAAGTAGAATCACACAAATGCTCAATATCACAAAAGACAGAAAAAGAGCAGAACACAAAAGTAGGAACAAAGAACAAGTGCAACAAATATAGCAGATAATTCAGCTATGTCAGTAATTTAAACATCAATGGTCAAAGAAGCACCAACTGAAAATTTGTCATAGTGGATCAATAAAAAAAGACCCAACTCTATGTTGTTTATAAAACCCACTTTAAATATAAAGATTAACATTAAGTGGATGGAGAAAATATGCCATGTTAACATTAATCAAAAAAGTGGGAGTGGCTATATTTCAGACAGAGCAGACATCATAGCAAAGAAACTTCTCAGAGATAAAGAGAGGGGTATTACATAATGATAAAGGGATCAGTTCTCCAAGAAGACATAACCCTTCTTAATGTGCAGATGCCTGACAACAGAGGGTCAAAATACGTGAAGCAAAAACTGATAGAACTTTAAAGAGATGAATCCACTGGTGTAGCTGGAGACTATACCCCTTTATCAGAAATAGACAGATTCAGTAGGCAGGAAATCAGTAATGACATAGCTGAACTCAATTTAAGACCTTCAATCAACCGGATATAATCAGCATCTATAGACTACTTTAACAGTAGCATACAGAACATACATTGTTTTCAAACTCACATGGAATGTTCACCAAGATAGACCACATTCTGGGCCATAAAACACACATTAACAAATTTAATCAAAACAATAGAAATCATACAGTGTGTGTCCTTAGACTACAGTGGAATTAAACAAGAAATCAGTAACAGAAAAATAGCTAGAAAATCCCAAAATACTTGTAGATTAAACAACACACTTCTTATTAACATGTGGATCAAGGATGAAAAGTATGATAAGGGAATGTAATTACTAACTCTATGCCCAGAAATATGATAACCTAGATGATGTAAACCAATTCCTTGAAAGACACAATCTGCTAAAACTGACACAGAGAAGAACTAGACATTCTGAATAGGCCTGTATCTATGAAAGAAACTTAATAATTATCTTTCATTGTAGACTACCAAACATTTAAGGAAGTAATTATACCAATTCTCTACAGTCTCTTTCAGATAGAAACAGAGAGTACTATTGAATTCATTTTATGAGGCCAGCATTACCCTAAAACCAAAGGCAAAGACTAGAAAACTGTAGACCAATATTTCTTATGGACATAGTTGCAGAAATCCTCAGCAAAGTATTATCAGATTGACTCCAGCAATTTATAAAAAGAATTCTATGTTATAACTAGGAAGGATTTATCCTAGGTATGCAAGGATGATTCAACATTTAAAAATCAGTTAATATAATCCATCACATCAACAAGCTAAAGAAGAAAATTCACATTATCATATCAGTAGATGCAGAGAAAACATTTGACAGAATTCAGTACTTTTTCATGGTAATTCTCAGTAAACTACGCATATAGGGGATTCTCTCATCTTGATAAAGAATATCTACAAAAGACCTACAGCTAGCATCATACTTGATGGTGAGAAACTTGAAGCATTCCCACTAAGATCAGAAACAGGGCAAGGATGTCCCTTCTCACTATTCCTTCTTAACATCATACTGGAAATGCTAGCTGATGAAATAAGACAAGAAAAGGAAATACACTGGTGGAGAAGGGAGAAATAAAACCATCTTTGTTTACAGATGACATGATTGTGTATGTAGCAAATCCAAAAGAATAATAATAAAAAAAAAACAATTCCTGGAACTAATTGGCAACTATAGCAAGGTTTCAGGATACAAGATTAATGTACAAAAGTCAATAGCATTCTTACTTACCCGTGCATTAGTTAGCTCAGACTTCATTAAGAAATATACCATAAACTGGGTGACTTAAACAACAAAAATTAATTTTCTCACAGTTCTGGAGGCTGAGAGTTTGAGATCAGGATATCAATGTGGTGGGTTTCTGGTCAGCATTCTCTTGCTGGCTTACAGATGGCTACCTTCTCATGCTGTCCTAATCTGGCAGTGACAGAGAGAGGGAGAAGGAGAGAATATTCTGGTTTCTTCCTCTTCTTATAAGGGCCCTGATCTCATCACCAGGGCCCCCTACCTCATGACCTCATCTAAACATAATTATCTTTCAAAGTCCTCATCTCCAAATACCATCACATTGGAGGCTAGGGTTCAACATAGGAATTTTGAAAGGACACAATTCAGTCCATAACATTCTGCCTCTGTCCCCCAAAATTCATGTCCTTGCATTCAAAATACACTAATTTCATCCCAAGAGCCCCCAAAGTTTAACTTATTCCAGCATTAAGTTTAAGGGCAAACATCCAAAGTATTGAAATGTCATCTAAATCATATATGGAATAGATTCCAGGTATAATTAATCCTGAGACAAAATCTCCCTGTAACCTTGTAAAATCAGACGAGTTCTGTGCTTTCCAAATATAATGGTGGGACAGGCATAGGATTGATATTTTTATTACAAAAGGGGAAAATAGGAAAGAAGGGAAGAATGATGGGTTCCAAGCAAGTCTAAAACTTAGCAAGGCAAATTTCTTTAGATCTTAAGGCTTAAGACTAATCCTCTTTGGTGCTATATTTTGCCTTCTAGACTCCCAGGGTAGGGATTTCGCTTCTGCAGCTCATCTAGAAGGGACCCACTCATAGAGTAGCTGCCTTCTGACCTGTTGAAACTGAGACAGTGCCTCAGTTTGTGAACCAAAGAGGCAGCCCTGGTCATCTCCAAATTACCTTAGGGATGGTTCTTCCCCTGTCTTGAAGAATAGCACATAGATGTTTCTCATAATATATTATTAGGGAATTTCAAATTAACAGTGAGATACCACAGTATACCTACTTGTATGGCCACAGTCCAAAACACTGATACCACCAAATGCTGGTGAAGATGTGGAACAATGGGAATTCTCATTCATTGCTGGTGGGAATGTGAAGTGGTACAGAGAATATGTTCTCCCACTGTGGATTGTCTTCTTATTTTCTTGATGATTTCCTTTGCTGTGCAAAAACTGTTTAGTTTGATGGAGTCCAATTTGTTTATTTTTTCTTTTGTTTTTCTTGCCTGGGGAGATGTGTAAGATAAAATGTTGCTATGTGCAATGTCTGAGATTTTGCTGCCTATGTTTTCTTCCAGGATTTTTATGATTTCAGGTCTAACCTTTAAGTATTTGATCCATTTCGAATTTACTCTTGTTTGTGATGTAAGAAGGTGGTCTAGTTTCATTTGTTTGTATGTATGTTTAATTTTCCCAACACCATTTATTGAATAAACTATCTTTAGCCCATTGTATGTGCTTGCTTCCTCTGTTGAATATTAATTGACTATAAAGGTAGGGGTTTATTTCCAGGCTCTCTATTTTGTTCCATTGATCTATGTGTCTGTTTTTATGCTAGTACCATGCTGTTTTGATTATACATCTGATAAGGGGTTAATATCCAAAATTTATAAAGTACTTACAAAACTCAACACCAAAAAAACAAGCAACCCAATTGAAAAATGGGCAAAAGACCTGAATAGACATTTCTTCAAAGAGGACATACAGATGGCCAATAGATATATGAAAAGATGCTGAACATCACTAATCATCAGAGAAATGCAAATTAAAACCACAATGAGATACCATCTCACACCTGTCAGAATGGCCATCATCAATAAATCAACAAACAAGTGCTAGCGAGGACGTGGAGAAAGGAGAACCCTGTTGCACTGTTGGCCTGAATGCAGACTTGTACAGCCACTGTGGAAAGCAGTATGGAGATACCTCAAAAAATTAAAAATGGATCTGCCTTTTGACCCAGTGATTCCACTTCTAGGAATATAGCCAAAGGAATGCAAAACACTAATTGGAAAGAACATAAGCACTCCTATGTTCATTACAGCATATTTACAGTCGCCAAGTTATGGAAGCAGCCCAAGTGTCCATCAGTAGAAGTGTGGATAAAACAACTATGGGACATTTACACAATGGAATACTACTTGGCTGTAAAAAAAAAAAAAAAAAAAAAAAGGAAAAGTTTTACCCCTTGCAACAGTATGGATGGACCTGGAGAACATTATGCTAAATGAAATAATCCAGTCAGAAAGACAAAAACACTACGTGATTTCACTCATGTGTGGCATCTAATGAACAAACTGAAGTAACAAGCAAAACAGACGGACTCATAGATGGAGACGAGATGACAGCTAGTGGAGGGGTAAGAGATTAGGGGGTGGAGAGACTGAGCAAATAGGAAAAAGGACTCATGGATGTGGACAACAGTGCAGTGATTTCTGTGGGGGTACAAGGGGACTAAATGGTGATGGGAAAAATACAGTAAAGATTAAGTTTTAAAGTGGTACAGCCACTTTGGAAGACAGTTTAACAATTTCTTATAAAACTAAACATATTCTTACCATAGATTCTAGCAGTTACACTCCTTTTTATTTACCCAGATGAGTTGAAAATTTACATCCACACAAAAGCTCACACATGTGAGTTATAGCTGCTTTAATCCTGATTGCCAAAACTTGGAAACAACCAAGATGTCCTTCAGTAAGTGAATGGATAAACTCTGGTACATTCAGACAATGGAATGTTATTCAGCACTGAAACACAATGAGCTATCAAGCTATGAAAATAAATGGAAGAATTTTAAATGACATATTAGTAAGTGAAAGAAGCCGATCTGAAAAGGCTTCCTATTATATGATTTCAGTAATGTGATATCCTGGAGAGGGAAAAACATGGACAAAGTAAAAAGATCAGTGGTGGCCATGGGTTGGGGTTGGGAGTTAGGGAGAGATGAAAAGATGGAGCACAGAGGATTCTTAGGGCAATGAAACTTCCCTATATGATGATACTATAATGGTGGCTATACGTCATTTACATTTGTCCAAATCCATGGTATATATAGTACCAAGAATGAACCTTAATGTAAACTGTGGACTTTGGGTGAGGCATTTTGATGGTGGAAGAGACTGCAAATGTAGGAGCATGTGGTTTATAGGATATCTCTATATGTTCCTTAGTAAGAATTATTAAAAATTTTCACTTGAATTATAATTCTTAAATTATGTTACATATATAAAGCTGCTTTATTATTACACTGCTAGCACACTTGCAATATTTTTGACTGATTAATTACATTTCAGCTTTTGATTACTTATATGCTTTGTGTATAGTCCTTTGTATTATTGGTGAAGTTTTGTACAATTTCTTGTTTTCTTGTGCAGGTTGATTGTCATCTTTTAGAAGCCGTGCATGTAACGTTTATTTCTTTTGTTACTGGTTGCCACCAGCTTCTCCTGTTCTTATCTTTTCTTATCAGAGAGGGCTGCATAAGGCAGTTTTATGTTTGCAGCTAATTTAATACATTTTAACTACATAAAATCCTAAAAGGTAGATTGGAGAAAAGCAAAACTTAAATATTTATTGAACAGAATAAATAATTAAGCCAATTATACACAAAAGTAAATAACAAATAATGAGGATGCTACTTTGCCAAAACATAAAAGTTAACAGAAAAAGCAAAACCATGTTGTTTTAGTTCTGTAAGGAAAAGGGGAAGATCAACAAAATTTATAGACTACCTTAACTCCCATGGATACATGAAAAGTGCTCAGCTTTCTGTTTTTCTGTAATTTATCATCAGTGATCACTTAACTATAGCAAGTGCCTCTTGTAAAGGTGGTAGGAAGCAGAAATAGAATAGGGAAGGAAATGGCTGAGGAGTACTTTAAAAAGCTACTTGTATCAGATGATTTGCAAACCTGATGACAAACAACCTAGAATACCTCAGAAGTGGCAGATGCTAGGCAAAGCCCCTAGCCATTCTTTAACACTTTTGAGGTACACTAGCCCCTAAAAACTGGTCAGAATGTAGCACCAACCTTTTAAAAAGGAAAAGGAGGTAATTTAGGTGATTTGAGAATTAGAAAAGTATTTAATTTATAACGATCTACAACAATACCAGATAATTCAGAAGCTGGATTTTGAATTATTCTAGACTTTGATTCTAGGTCAAAACCTATATTGCCCTTTCCTGTATATTGCTACAAGTGGAGTAGCTAGCAAATGGCTGTGTGAGGGATTTAGGTTTTTCTAGGGCAGGATACTTTGATCTTTTGTTCTGTCTAAAGTAAGACTTTGTGTCTCAAAACACATAAGTGAACAAAGCAATAATTGGTTGGAACTTTCCATCTTTGCTGACAATCAGTTTTGGCCTGGGTGTATATTAAATGATACATATTTCTATGGTTCTGTGCTAGTTACTGACAAGATGTGGAATGGTTCTGAACCATTAGGATTTTTTAATCTAAAAGGGCAGATATTTATAGATACAGAGCTCTGGTGGGGTGGGGTTAGGGGGCAGAAGGGGATTGAGCAAAAAAGAGAAAGGACTCATGGACATGGACAATAGTGTGGTGATCGCAGGGGAGGGAGATAAACGGTAATGGAAAAAATACAATAAGTGTAATTGGAGTTTAAAAAAATAAAAGGGCAGGTAACTACAAATAAACAACTGAAGTATGTAGTAATTAGATAAATTTGGTCCTATAGACATGTTTGATTTGGTTTTATACTGTTTTGAGTTTGAGTACCTTTGGATGACATGCATTTTGTGCTTCACAGTCATCCTGCCCGTCACAATCATCTTGTCTTTCATACTCATTCATGTTACCTGCCTGGACCTGGAGGGCTTTTGGGTATTTGTATAAGGCACAACTCATATCCCAAAGCCTACAACCCTTTTTTTAATCACAGTAATATAATATAATGAAAAACTCTGGTGAAAAGTAGCCATTTCACTAGATTAATTTGAAGCATAAGCAAGCATATTTTTTTTAACTTGATTGATTTTAGGGATGAAATATAAGAATAAATTAACTTTTCTTGGTTGTTACACTGATGTCTAAAATAGCTAAATAAAAATTCATAATGTCTTAAATTGATTCCTTTTTCTACCTAATTTTTTTTACATTGGTACAGTAGTTCCCACTTATCCTCAGTTTTGCTTTCTGTGGTTTCAGGTACTGCAGTCTGAAAAAATTAAGTGAAAAATTCTAGAAAGAAATACTTTATAAATTTTAAACTGTACAGTAAAATCTCCTGCCATCCCATTCCGTCCCTCTTGGGATGTGAGCCATCCATTTCGCCAGCATCTCCCCACGGTCTGTGCCACCTGCCCAGGAGTCACTTAGCAGCCCACTCAGTTATCAGATGACTGTCTGTCGCAGTTATCACAGTGCTTATGTTCAAGTAATGCTTATTTTACTTTGTAATGGCTCAAAGCACAAGGGTAGATGATGCTGGCAGTTCAGATCTGCCAAAGAGAAGCCTTGAAGTTCTTCCTTTAAGTGAAAAGGTATGTATGTACACATGGGAAAAAAACATTGTATATGTAGGGTTCGGTATTACAAGTTTCAGTCATCCACTGGGGGTGTTGGAAGAGGAGGAATCACAGATAATGGGGGATTACTGTTATCTTCATTTTTTTGCCTCCTTTCCTAGAAAATCTGGAGTTAGCTTCGATCTATTTCTGTTTCACTGCTCCTAATTACTAGGTTTTGATGTTTAGTCTTACCTCTTTTCCCCTCCTTTGCCTATAGTATCAGTAGTGACATTGGTTAATGAGTTGGGTGCTGTGTGCTATTACCATTTAGAAATTTCTAGATTAAGATCATAGATTATCAGAGCCTCATTTCTTGAATTAGAGCAGGGAGAAATTAGCTAGACAGTATACCTTAGTTTTGATAGTTCCAACTTCATCTTCTGGTTGGATTTTTAGGGCTCAGAAAAATGTCATAGAAGTATTCCTCTTGCTTCAAGTGAGTAATTTTAAATGTAACCTTTTTTCTAGAATGTTCAATAAATGTTTCAAATAAGATACTTGTATTAATCAGAGCTATTAACAGAAAATTGACAAGAACTGGCAGAAAAACCAACTCAAACTGTCTTAAACAATAAAGGAAAATTATCTAATGTGACTGGAAATTCCAAGAATACAGCAGATTTCATATGAGGCTGAAGCTAGCTCCTCAAAAGATGTCACCAAGGACCCCAGAGTCCCTTCATCTTTCAACTCTGCTTTATGCAATTTGGCCTCATCTTGAGACTACATGGTGGCCTGGCAGCTGTAGGTGCTCTCAGTCTGGTAGCAATGGCTGCCCCATCACAGTTCCAAACCTCATATTCTCATGCCCTATCATTGGAAGGAAGAGAGAGTCTGTGTCTCCACTAGCTGCTCTGGAACTCCCTGTGGATAAGAGAATGATAATTGCTACTTGACTTCAGTTCATCAGTATCCATCCTTGGAGCTGAATATAGGTTCACTTCTGTCAGACAAAAGAGAGATGTGAATGGGGGCAGAGTAATTTAACAAAATATTTGGAGTCTGTTCCAGGAAGGGGGAATGGATGATATGTAGTAAATCATCGATGTTTACTGAAATGTTAGCTGTTACTACATAGCTTTTATTCAAAACAATGCTAATGGTCTAGGAAGTCTAGGGTGAAGTTTGGGCATGTGTGTGTTTTAAAAAGTTCTTCAGGTGGTTCTGTTGCACACCTGGTACTGAGAACCACTGATACAGTTCTGCCTACAGGGGGCACTGTTTCTTTTTAAACAAGCAAAGGAAGAATTTATTACTTTGCTTATAAAATGAATCTTTTAAAATTAATTTAGGACTTAGTTGATATATTCCTGAGTTTCTAGTGAGGTCATAAAGATTGAGAGTATTTTGTTTCGACTGTAAAATTCTTCAGGAATTCCAAGCTAATTTCTTAATAGTCTCTAAATTATAGTTAGTAATCTTTTTTATTCTTGAAAAGATTTTATTTATTTATGTTTAGAGAGAGGAGAAGAGAAGGAGAAAGGGGGAGACAAACATCAATGTACGAGAAGAATACTGACTGGTTGCCTTTCACACACCCCCAACTGGGGACCTGGCCCGTAACCCAGGCATGTACCCTGACTGGGAATTGAACTGGCAACCTTTCAGTTCACAGGCCGGCACTCAATCCACTGAACCACACCAGCCAGAGGCAGTAATCTTTTTTTAGAAATATATTAGCAAATAATTCAGTGTCCCTGTGTGCGAGTATAGGAAAAGTTACAATAAGAACCTTTCCTGTTTTTCTTTACTTGCTTCTATTTCTTTAAAAGTAGAATGTAGTGAGGCCCTTCATATAGTTCATGCACGTATGTTTTCTCATGATTATATTTGTCAGGATTATAAAATAAGTGGAGTCCTTAGTCTTTAGCAAAGTCCCTTTAAATGTTTACTTTAAAACATGTTCCTGCTTAGAACTGTTGTCTGAACTGCTAGTGACTCACTTAGAGTTTCTTAGTTACTCTATAGCCTGTGGGAAGCATGGATAAACTTTTAAAAATATAAAGTAACCCCCCCCCAGAATTTCATTTAACATGTGAACAGTTATCTTAACTGCATAGTTTATGGGAAAAGTGGAACCTGCTCCTGTTGTCACCTAAGAAAAGTAGTAGATTAATCAACAAAGTTCTAGAGAATAACAAAAAGTATTTTTGGTTTTTTTTTTTATATTTTTCTTTATTTTTGCTTAGTTTCTTTACAGAAAATCAGTGGCTTTTGAATCACTTTATCCAGAAAGCATATGATTATAATGACTTCATATAACTGTAATGTGAATGACTTCATCATCATCTATAATTTTTCTTCCTTCGGATAAATAGTGTTTGTTTTCCCCCCATCATTTCAAAATTTGAAGATACTTGGTCCCTCTCCCCATCTTACCTTTTGATTAATGTTTTAATTGTCCCGTATTGCTTTTAAAAGTCCAGGAAACAAGAGGACTCAAAGAACTTATATGTACAACCCATGGGCATGAACTAAGTGGGTAGAATGCTGGAGGGTTGCGGGGGCAGGGTGGAGGGGGGATAAAGGGGGAAAAATTGGGAAAACTGTAATAGCATAATCAATAAAAATACTTACAAATTGGGGAAAAATTGGGAAAACTGTAATAGCATAATCAATAAAAAATACTTAAAAATGAAAATCCAGGAAAATCTGAAATAACATTTTTATTTAATTTAACAAAATTCTATGTAGTAAAAAGGGGAATTAAGAAGTATACTGTTGATTTTAAAGGTGGATTTAAATAAGGATCTTAAAAGAATAGTTATTTTTAAAAATGGCTAAAATTTCACCAAGTAGTTTAATTCTGTGAGTTTGAAGGAGAGAACTCTCTTGATACTACTGGTTGTTAAAATTTTGTTAGGCATCTCTTCTCCTCCCTGCCTACATTAAAGGCATCCCAGAAAAACAAGAGAAATCATGTATAACAGCCCTAGTGCAGGTAAGGAGCGTAGTAGAGGATAGGAGCAAAGAAACTGCAAGTTTTCTTTGCCTGTGACAGATAGAAGGGATGATTATCTGGTTCTGAGCTTTATGCCTCCCTTACCTGGCTGCCTTTTGGAGTTGCAGTCTGATTTCATTGCTATAGTGACCCGTATTCATCTGCTTATCTTCAGTAAAGGTAGTGAGACATGAAGGTAGTGAGGACTAATGAATGCTGGAACAAAATTCAAAGTGGTAAATAAACAGTTATATTTCTTTGACATTTTGGCATATAAGTGATACCGCCTTACAGCAAGCATGGAACATACATGCTTAAAGGCCTGAGCCGCCATGTGAGAAGTCCAGGTGCCCTGGAGCCACCATGCTGTGAGCAGTCCAAGCTGCATGGAGAGGCTACCTATTCCAGGTGCCAGATGTGTGAGTGAAGAAGCCTCCACATGATTCTAATGCCCAGCTGTTGAGTCTGATTCCCAGCCTTCAAGTTGTCCCAGCTGAGGTCCAGATATAATGGGGCAAAGTCACCCCACTGTTCCCTGTCTGCATTCCTAACCAGTGGTACCTGTGAGCATAACAAAATGCTTGTTATTTTAAGCCACTGTGATTTGAGGGTTAGTTTGTTACTCAACAGTGGTAACTGGAACAGCAAGTAACATAAACCTTTCTAGCCCACAGGATCTTTTTTCACTACACATTTACTGTACATGTAGTCAGTACTAATTTGTTAATAATTATTCATTCTGCCCAGACTGGTGTAGCTAGGAGGACTGAGTGCCAACCTGTGAACCAAAGGGTCACTGGTTCGATTCCTGGTTGGGGCACATGCCTGGGTTATGGCTTAGATCTCTGGTAGAGGGTGCGAGAGAGGCAACCACACATTGATGTTTTTCTCCCTCTCCTCCCTCCTTTCCCTTCTCTCTAAAAATAAATAACATTTTAAAAAATTATTCTCCATTCTGTAATTATTTTATTTGTGGTACTTTTCTATCCCAACTAGATTATAAAGTTTTTCAAGACAGTAGTTATTTAAAAAATATTTTGTAACAAATACTCACCTACTGCCTACTTCATTGTAAACACTGTTCTAGGTGCTGGAGATACATCAGTGAACAAAAACAGATATAAACTCCCTGCCTTAATTTTGCTTACATTTTAGTGGATGTTTTGTACCTATTACCTTACTCAGAGTGCTGAATTTATAGTGGCCCATAAGTGATTGTTGAACACTAATATTGAACTTCTCAATTTTAAGATTTTTCTGAGGAGATTAGCATTGCATTAGAAATTTTAGTAGAGAAACACTAATAAGTTGCTTATAAGTAAGTTAGAACTCATTTTCTACTGCCATTGTTATTCCTTCATTACACTTGTTAATATTAACTTATCTTAAATTCCTGTTTTATCTAAAGTAGTGTTCACTCTCTTCTGTAGTTGAGGAGAGACACTGTTGGAAGTTTTTATTGTCACATTTGTGTTAGATCTCTGAGTGGGGAGAGAAGAAAAATCTTTCTTGAAATTCCTGTTCCAATCCTACTGTTCCATTTCCATGCAAATGGAAAGATGGTAGCAATAGTTTGTTTTCTTCAACCCGGTGTGGCAGTGAGTAGTAAGTAGTTAGACATTGTGAAAATTGGAGAGGGAGCCAAAAAAAGCATTGAAATGTGGAAATGATATACAGTGTTTTGATTGATTATGTTTACCTTCTCTTACACTGTTCTTTTGAAAATTTCTTAAGGCACACAAACCAAACTACCTAAGTAAGCATTCTTGATTATATTTTCAAAGTTACAACTGAAATGGCATATCCTCCACAAAGCTTTTTATCAAATAAGTAGTAATGATTTCCTTCTTTGTTCACTCAGGATGCTTCATTAACACCTTCATGTAGCTCTCGTCATGTTTTGTTATGTTGTGTCTCTCCCCGGACTGTGAGATCCTCGAGGGTGGGAGCTGTCTTAACTCATCTCAGTGTCTTTATAGTGCTCTTCTTCATAGACACGATACAAATTATATATTAGTTTAGGTTGTGTTGAAATATAATATGTGACTAATAATGACACCTCAATACATTGTGTCGTGTCTGAGTGAGAACCCACCACTATCATTTCTTCATTTTGTGGTCTCTTAAGGTGGAAGTTTCAGTTATTGGTTTGAGTTGTTTCTTCTTTTATAATGTAGGCATGTGTAGCTTTTGTCTAAGCACTTCTTTCTTTGCATCCCATAAGTTTTGATGTTATGTTTTTGTTCATTTACCTCAGAACATTTTCTAATTTCTATCATGATTTCTTCTTTGACCCATTGGTTATTTATTGGAGTCTATTGTTTAATTTCTACATATTTGTGAATTTTCCAAATGTCTTTCTGTTATTAATTTCCAATTTCATTCCATTGTGGTTAGAGAATATACTTTGTATGATTTCAGTCTTTTAAAAGCTTGTTTTGAGGCCTAATGTGCTCTATTCCGGATAGTGTCCCTTGTTCACTTAAGAAAAATTCATGACCTCCTGTTGATGAGAAAGGTGTTCTGTAGATGTCTGTTAGGTCTAGTTGGTTTATATTGTTGATCAGATCTTTGCCTACTCAAATCTATTTTTGAACCCCTGTAGTAATTTTTTTCATTTTTATTGTAGTTTTCAACTGCAAGATTTCTATTTTTTACAAAGTTTCTCTTTATTTTATATTATGTATTTTGTGAGACATTGTTTTTATATTTTAGTTCTTTAGATGTCATTTTCTTTAGTTCTTTGTACCTATTTTAAATAGCTGATTTAAAGTCTTTGTCATATAAGTCTGATGTCTATGCTTCTTTAGGGAAAATTTCTATAGATTGCTTATTTTTCTGTGTATAGGTGGTACTTTCTTGTTTGTGTTATAAATTTGTTGAAAACCGGACATTTAAAATTATATAATGTAGCAACTTGGAAAATCACTTTCTCCTCTCTCTCTGAGAATTAATGTTTTACTCCTGGTGGTTGTTTTGTAGCTTTTTTAAATTAACTGTATAAAGTGGCCACAGAAGTCTCTGCTTGTTTAGCTTAGTGGCCAGCTAATGATTGGACACAGTCATTAAAAATTCCATAAAAGTTTGGGACCAGCAAGTCCCCCAGGGTTTGCTGAAGGACTGTGTATTGGGGCGTGCTTCAGCTCAGGCATTTGACAGCTCTGCTTTAGCCTTCACTTCCTGCTTGCAAATTGCGTCATAGTCAGCTGTAGATGAGAGCTTAGCGCCTTCTCAGGTCTTTCCTGAGCATGTACACAGCCCTACATAACTTACTATATATACATTGCCCTCAAGATTCCCAGGAATATGTCAGAGTTTTCAAAGCCATTTATTGACATCTCATTCCTTAAGATTTTCTTTTTGAGCTTTTTGGTTAGCCTGTTATGTGCCCTGTTACCCACTGCTTAAGGCATTTGTGATGTGAAACAGTTGCTTGTGATTGTTGTCCACCAGTGTCCCCAGGGACTAGGCTTTCTGCACTGGACAAGCCCCACTTTAGGTCATATAAAAACATCCCTTAAAGTAGGGTCTTCCAGGGAACCACCAGATAGATCAAATAATGATAATTCTTTAGGGGTATGGCTTTGAAGGAGGTCCAAGCCATTCGGCCCCCTTTGATGGCTGACAGGCTGCTGGTTTACACCACAGCTGGGGAATGTTGATTTGCAAGGGTTCCGCAGAGCTGGAGCAGGGGAGGGAGAATAGAGACAGGGTATATTAAAATACCACAAAGCTTGCTTTCTTACCAAGATTCAGCTATTTTTTAAAAAATAAATGCTGTTTGGATTGCTACAAGTTTTCAGTTATTATCCAGTGTTCCGGAAAAGTTGACTTTGACAAGTTTTGCTAGTTTTCTTGTTGCTTTTATGAAGGAGAGAATGTTTAGAGATCCTTTGCTATTTTTGCATCATTTCCTTTATTTCTTTTTTCTTCCTCTGAGAAGTTAACTATTTTTTTTGCCTCTGCAAGTCAAAACACCAATAACTATTTTGTATCTTCTGTGATAGTCCAACTTAATTTCTCTCGGTGGATTGGGGTGGTCTTCTGCCTTCTTCACTTCTGTGTTTCTGCTTCATTTTCTCTTAAAATTCTTTTTAGATCTGTGAGAACAATTCAGAGTTAATAAGTCATAATTATCTTACCACATAAAGACAAAAAAGGTGATAGTAAGGTTGCCAAAAACATAGAGTACTGCCAGCCAAAAAGGCAGTCCTTTTGGACTTCGAATAAATGGCTAAAATATTAGACCAAAGAAAAATATAAAGCAAAATTTAGAATTTTAAGAAAACTTGTTTTATTATCTGCTTTTGTAACTGTTCCTTATTGTTTGTTGTTATTTTGCCCTCTTTTAGGATGCCCGACATGCGGCAGAGGGAGAAATATATACCAAACTTAATCAAAAAATTGATGAATTTGTTCAGCTTGCTGATTATGATTGGACAATGTCTGAGCCAGATGGAAGAGCTAGTGGTTATTTAATGGATCTTATTAATTTTTTGAGAAGCATCTTTCAAGTGTTTACTCATTTGCCTGTAAGTATACAATTTTTTTCAAAAACTTATGATTTTGCTTACTAAAGTATATTTTAGAATTCAATTTTAGTTTGAGGTTTACTTGTTTAAACCAACTTCCTAGCTTGAATATATTTCCTCTTCCATTATTATAAATCAATTTGTGAAGAATCCTAACTTATGCGATTGTTTGAAGGTTTTTTTTTTACTTTTTAACTGAAATACCTACAGTCCTCTTCCCATGAAAACCAAAATAAAACCATGAAATTGACAGTGTAGACTTAAATAGGAATAAACTGTAATAGGAGTAGTTTTTATAAAAGTCAACAAGGCTTTTCCAGTTAGAAAAGACCAAGAAATTACTGGATATTTTCGGGACAGAGATTAAAATAAAACAGGAGCATTGTTCTACCTTGATATATAGTCATAGTGTATCTATATCTTGAACAATCTATTGATGAAACATTACCCCCAGAAAATGTACAGGGGGACATTTGAATGTGAATAAGCTGAAACATTGGCTTCTTCAGATAAGGAATGCAAAGACCAAAGAGACTGTGGTAGAATGAACATGCTCTCTTTAAGTATATTCAGAAATAATAGAACTGTTGTTAAAATGTGAATGGCTTCAATAACTTTTTTCTATTTAATTTGTCTTCATACAAATTAAATAGAAAAAAGTTATTGACCTTTTCATCTCATGTTAAGATATATTTGAACGCAAAAATAAAGCATGTAATTTGAAGCCTACCTAACTGCTTCCAACCATCTCCTTTTTTTTAAAATGAAAAATAAAGGTTATTTTCCCCATCTTTTACTCTTTCCCTGTCAGGAGTTGCTCCAGGGGCCGGTTAGAATAGTTTAAGGAAGATGTTACTGAATAAAGAGAAGAATATCTTAAAAGAGATTATAATGGTGAATCTGTGCCAAAGAACTTCAAGAAGCTTATCCAGGGATGTTATTATATTCCTAACTGCTGTCCTTGAGTTACAAAGGGGAACAATTATATATATTTAATTTTTATACCAACTAATTTCTAAAAAGTACTCCTCATATAGTATGCATTAAATAACTGTTGAATTAATTTGAATTCATGGAGTCAGTATAATTCTTCCTGCTTCTATCCAAAAGCAATCCTCAGGAATAAACGTGTGCTCATGTATGCACATCTCCACAAATGTACACACGTCATGTTTTCGTGTTGTAATACCTGGCTCATAGGCTGGCATGAGGTGATAGGTAGGAATTCTGTGCATGACTGTGGTGGGATTAGGAGAGGCTGCATATTAGAAACATTTGGGGTAAATGTCTCACCTCAGGAGGCTGACATCTGGAGAGAAATCCTATTTTCTCATAGGACATATTCTGGTGACATTGAGAGAGACACACTCCTTGCCGAACTACAGTACTCATCTGATATTTTGTATAGTTTTAGATCAGTCTTCATAAGCCATTTTGAATTTTTATGGCACCTAACATGAGTTTTTCTGAAAAGGAAATAAATTTTTATACAATACAATCAAATTCAACAATAAATACAGGGCATGACCAAATAAAAGGTATAGTTCATAGTTAAGAAAAGAGAAAATGGTTAACTATTAGCATAATTGTTGAACAAAAATACTAAATTATTGACTACAGTAAACTTTAGCAAAAGTTGATAATTATATTAAGGCTTAGTGTATTAATTCTCTGAAACCCTGAAGTTATATAAAATATTCCATTAGATTATTTGCTTTCAAACAAAGAACAGAGGCAATATTATTAAATGTATTATTGTTCTAAGCAACATATGGTATTATATAAACTACTATTTTTATTTAAATGTTTTAAGCTAAAAATGATTCATTCATTTTAGGTTCCCTTTGACACAAATAGAGAGCAAAGGGGCCAAATAGAGACAATAGACTCCTTCAAACCTCAAAGAAGCCTCAAAAGATATTTATTTATGACATTCAGTCCCAAGTCATCAACCTTAAGCAGAACCAGCTGTCTCACTTACAGACATGAGAAGTTAAAATATTGGGGCTAGTTTCAGCCCCATGCACTGTCCCTGGTTTTGGTAATACTCAGGGAACAATGCCGTGAGTTAGAGGCAGTGGGAGCTGTGAAGCCAAGAGCCACTTTTTCAAATAGTTTAAGTATTAGCCAGTTCTTAAACTGTATGGTAAAGGTGTTTCTCTCACCACCCCCAACCCTAAAAAGTACCTAACACAGAACACTTTTAGTTTAAAATCTCCACTCAACTTTACTGCATATTTAGTTTTTTGTTAATCCTTATTATTGTTGCAAAAGCATATTTTCTAGATCAGAGATAGTCATGATGTGGCTGGCTGCCCAGTAAAAGTTCCATTAGTTCCAAGAAAGTTATAATCTACCCAGTAGCATTTTGTTCTCTGTCACAATATATGAGAACAGTAGAAATTAGTGTGTAATGCTAGTTTTGACAGATCCCAGGGAAAGAACTTCATCATTTTCACTTTTCAACTACACTGTGGTAGCAGTAGAAATCTGTAGGATTTGGAGGATCACTGCTATTTTCACTTTAAATGCCTCTATTGATGAGTGAGAGAATTGGTATATTATTTACTTCTCTCACTTGTTTCTCTAAGAGTCAGCCAGTGCAAGCCTATGCAGGGGATGGAAAAATGAAGAGCTTCTTTGCTTCCATTTTAGTTTACCTATTCATCTGCATTTCCCCATGCTCTAGCAGAGACGCCAGGCTCTCTACTGGCCACAGGAATTAGCAGCAAACTAAATAGGCAGTATTTATAATAATCACAGGTATTTCACCATTACCCAAAATATTAAGTTGTGTCGCTAAATATACTATCTGCTTCAAGGAATTTGTCTTTTCATGACTCAATTAGAGCTAAACACATTTATCTTTTATTGTTCTTGGGGGCCAGGGTGTGAAGTAAGGAGCTTGTAGGAAGTGCTCTAGAGTTAGAAAGACTTGTGTTTAAACCTTAGATTTGTAATTTACTGACTGTGATCCTGGCAAGTTGTTTAACCTTTCTGAGCCTCTTACCTTCTGCAAAATGGGCAAAATCCATTTCCCCAGAGGATGAATTAAAATAGTGTGTAAAGAAGTTGCCTGGCAGGGTGCTTGGCATAAAGTAGATACGATTAACAAATATTTTGTCTTCTCCCTTCTTCCTCTGTTACTGTTTAGGGTCTTTTAGACTATTAGTTTCATTTTAATGTATTTTAATTTTATCTTGTATTTATACATATATTTTAACTCTTTATTTAGTTGTGGATTCTGTACTTTTGCATTAAACAACCATTTAAAAAATTATGGTGAAAGAATCACTATACAGCATATTTATTTCAAATTATTATAGCTTGAGTCCAGTACTTTCAGTGGCTAAGGGTTGGTGCTATTATAGCTAATGCCATTGAAGTCTGATTAGCATGTGAAATAAATATTATTTTATCCCTATATAAGCACTCTAGGAATCAGCAATTTTTACTACTTCAAATATGTAAATGGCCCTTTTTGTTTCTATTATTTTTTCCCAACAGTTAGAAAATACAGCTAAGTATAGGAGAAAATAAAAATTATTTATTATCTGTCAAAGGATTACTGCTGCTAACATTTTGGCATATATTCTACAAGTCATCTTTCTATGCATTTATGACACTTATTTTAAACCTAATCAATAAGCAAGCTTTAGGGGTTTTTTAAAATAACATTTTATATTAGCTAAACAATTTAAAATTAGAAGAATATAAAACAGCATTAAACATTCTTTTACCACTTACATGTATACAAATAGAAGAAATTGTTGAGCAGCTCAAACATGTCTAATTATTCTTTATGACTGCCCAATGTAATTCAGTAACATTCCACTGTGAATGTTCTCCTAAAGTCCTAGCACTGGTTTGCTTCAGGAAAGAACAAGTAACATTTCATTCCTTCATAAATGCTAAACATGTGTTTCGTTCAATAAAGATATTTTGTTGATTTATAACCACTGAGGGGTGTATGTAAATGGTAACAAATTTTTAATTTCTTTTTTTAATTGTTGTTCAAGTACGGTTTTCTGCCTTTTTCCCCATCCCTTCCCACCACCCTCCTGTTTCCACCCCCCTTGTTATTGCCCATGTGTCCTTTATAATTGTTCCTGCAAACCCTTCACCCTTTTCCCCCATTATCCCCTCCCCTCTTCACATATTATTTATTTTATGTGAAGAAATAATACTTTCTTCATGTTATTTATTTGCTAAAGGGACCCATTTTATCTAAATGTTTATACTAACAAGTGGTCATTTTTTACAGTAGGAATAATAGAAGATCTTTAATGATTAGTGTGTTCATATTTCTTCCTTTCTAGAAACTCACTATTGCCTTATCTTTAGTCATAAAATAATTTTCTGTGCTTTTATTTGCTACAACTTTAGATGTATTAAATTAATCTTTCTGTTTGAATTTTAAATACCAAAACTGTTTTATTCCCCAGAAAGATGTTTTCCTTTTTTTTTTAGATGTACTGTACTTTTGACTTTTTGCATTAATAGAAGTGGTGATGAACAATTAAAAAGATATTAGGAATAATGAGGTTATCTTTAGCATGTGGTTCTATAATATGATTGGGTATTTTTCAAGAAAATAATTTTTTGGTTAAAAGTATATCTCACTTTACAGAATAAATTCCTGAAAAGCTGTTAGTAGAAAGAACATCTATAAATAGGATCATTCCTCCCAATACCTTTTACTCTAAGATTAGAGATGCTTCCGGCTGAGAGAAAGTGGCTTCAGAACTGTGCTGGGAGATACATATTGTGCAAGCCTGTAGTGCAGATCTCTTCCCAGCTGTGCATTCAGTGACATCACATTTGTAGCCATAGCAGGAGTAGTTAGACCATGGAAATGAGCAAATCTTACAAATCAAGGCTTTTTTCCCCAGATTGTTGTTAAACATTTATTGCACAGTTCTAAACATAGCCAGCTTTTAAAATCCTGTTAAAGAAAAATTATTTACTTTTTATTAACTCAAGAAATCAGTATATGCTCAATAATAAAGTTAAAATACTATAGAAGAAACTACTTTCAAGACAGAAATATACCCTAAATATTATCTTTGAACTCTGTATCTATTTCCCCACTGATTTATTTCTCTTTAAAGTATTTCCCTTTTTAGGTGTTTACTTTTAGGGTATTTTTCCTGGGCTTAATTGTTTGCTTTGGCTATTAGTGTTTTATTTGATGAGCTAATTTAGTATCCTTTATAAAGTCTCTATGCTTCGGACCATAGTCTCTTTCCCTACTGGATGTATCTGGTACCAGTGGAATTTCAATTTGCATTTTTTAATTCCATGTACGTAGTACATATACATAATACTAAGGCAAGTTGTCCAGAAGAGTTGGTCTGGAAAACAGCCACTCTCCTTGCCCTTGCCCCACCCCCAATTCCACTGTCTCAGACTACCATTTTTCACCCTTTTTTTTTTTTTTAAATTTCTGCTGGTGGTTATCTTAATTAAAAACATAGAGAATATCTAGTGATTCCATGCTATGAAAGATAAGGCACATGTAGCAATCTTTCCTTCCCCTTTTTTCTCCTATCGATTGTAACATTATGCTCTATTTCTTCCTTTTTGTGTATTATAAAATATTTATATTCCTATTTTTTGTTCCTTTTACTTTAGTCAGTATCTTAGTTCTCTTCTGTTTAAGATAAAGGTACTAGCCGCTGCTCCTCCGCCTCTCACGAGTGTCCTGGAGAGCTCCTCCCGAACGCCTTTTCTCATCCCAGATATCTAACCCAGTCCATAACCCAGTGCAACTCATGACCCAGTGCAAATGCGCTTTTGGTTTTGTTTTTGTTTTTTTACTCTGGGCTTGGTTTTGCTCTTCTGAATTGCCTTAGCTTTTACCTTTTTATTTGTCTTCATCATATTTTATTTTTTACCATGGTTATTCTTCCTTTCTACTTGTATTATGAGCTCTTGAAGGCCAGAATAAGAACTCGTAAATATTTTCTGAATGTATAGATATTGAAAATTCTTCTTATCCTAAAAAGAATCTCACCTAGCATTTGATATTTAAATGTACCCTGCCTGTCTCTTTTCCTTTCTGTTCTTATTCCTATTATTAAAGTTCAGTTTTGATTATTGTAATTGTCTTCTAAGTAGTTTCTTCCAGTAGTCTCTTCTTAGTTCAGTCCATCCTACATACCAGTGACAGATTACTCTTTCTAAGGCACATCCTAATCTTATTTCCCTAGTCAAAAACTTCAGGGTGTCTTGCTTATCTACTGAACTAAGTAAAAATTCTGCAGGCTAACAAAATATGAATAGTCAAAGCCCATTATTCAGAAAAAGAATTTATATTTTTGAACCTTTTTTTAATGTACGAAAACAGCTAAATGATTTTCACTGCTAGAAGTTAATTGCAAAAAAAAAAAGAATCTTGCTTTTTAGTTGACAATAAATGTACTTGAATCTTACAACTTTAATCCTTTTAGATATTTACAAAGTTGATGTCTCTATTAGGTAAATGCTATGACAAATCTTGTTGCAAAATTAAATTTCATAAGTTGTAAGATTTTTGTGTATATATAGCATAGCATACTTAAATATTCCCCTCCTGTCAAAGGTTGTAGAAAGCAGTATTTTGAATTGCTCTTAATCAGTGCTAGCTGGAGAAGTAATAATAGATGGCTTTTAGAAGGAAACAGCATGAGCGTTTCAGTAGGAAGGCAGTAGATTAGGAAAGAACTATGAAACCTGACCTGTAACAGATCAGGGAGGTATAAATGGAAATAATTAAAATGGACTCTTCTGAGCCTATAGACTAAGTAGATGTATATGTATAGTACTCATGTTCATACATATATATACACGTAACAAATACCCTATAACTTTAACAGCTATAAGTGAAATAGACAAGATCATTGGTGCAGTCTTCATGAGCAAAGTACCATCTTGCACAGGAAGATTCAGTACTAAAAACAAATGAAAATGCACCATCTGGAAGTACTGCCAGATGGCAACAGAGAATTCATGTTTAGAAAGTTATTTGAGTTTTTGCAGATAGGAATGGTAAAGTTCTAGCAATGCAAATAGTATCTTCCCTTTAACCTGGGTTCCACAATAGAAAGAAAAAAAGTGAGGAAACTTATTTTTTTCCCAAGTTAAATAGGCAAAAGTTGAAATGGAAAGAGGAAAGGGGGCTAAAATATGTGGATAAGAGATTGTTTGAATTAGGATTATGTTTTTTTTTAATAATTTTCTAAAGATTTTATTTATTTATTTTTAGAGAGAGGGGAAGGGAGGGAAAAAGAGAGGGAGAAAAACATCCATCAGTTGCCTCTCACATGCCCCCAACCAGGGACCTGGCCTGCAACCCAGGCATGTATCCTGACTGGGAATCGAACCAGTGACCTTTCAATTTGCAAGCTCACACTCAGTCTACTGAGCCATACCAGTCAGGGCTGAATTGGGATTATGTTTTATAGTGAGCAAATAAAGAGCAAAAAGGAATTCAGATCCCCTGAGGAGAAAGGAGGCAGTAGGGAAAGATTTTGGTGTCAGAAATTTCCTGTGCAAGCCACAATCTGGTGATGCCCAAGAACCTCTGTTTTTCTTTTTCTTCCTTTGTATGGCACAAACAGGAATGGAAAAGGGTAAGGAGAGAGCTGATGGGAGAGGTGGAAAAGCCTTGGTGAATTCATATTTACAGGTAGTTTGCAGGTCAGGTGGAGATAACAAAATGTTAACAGGCCAAGAAGCTGATACATACTTATAAAAAGAAAACTTACATAAGGTACTATAACACAAAAAGTGAAGAGATTGGACTTTGTAAAGTCTCACCAAAGGAGCAGGTTTAGATGAATATTATGTATATGGGAGGAATTCAGAAGATGGGCAACAGCATCTCAGTCACTTTCTTTTTTTCATTCAGAAGGCTTCAGGCATTGTTGGAAATCTGTCATGTTTTCAGTCTTTCTCCCTCTTGTGGAAATCAGTGTGGTAGATGGTAGCATTGAGCTAAATTCTTTTTAGGCAAAAGGGGAGCATCTTGTAGATGCTATAAGGTCTTGTTCTTTACTCTCAGAGTATTGTTGAATGTCATCTACAAGGTTGTCTAGAAAAAAATGGTAAGGCGATAACTTCGCTTGATCTCTCCCTCCCATTGTGTATGGGTTTTGTTTTGTTTTAATATACATCCTCCCTTCCCTTGAAATGTTTCCCTTATTCTTTTAAAATCCAATCCCAGGTCCTCCTTCAACTGAAAGTAACTCTAATCATATCTACCCCAATCCCATTTTCATAATCTAGAATTTAGCCCAGTGAAATTACCTGTTCAGAAAACCCTTGACATTCTGCATGAGTATACTCAAAAACTTTGAGAACTCCCAAATTTGCAAATATTGCTATGTCATATAATTTCTTTTAGAAAATTCTATGAAATATTATTGAAAACTATAGACCTTAACAAGAGTTACTTTGTTCATGTCAACTAACAGAAGCTAGCCAAGCCACACTGAGATGGGGAGGTTGGGACCTTGCATTCAGACTGAGTGATTCTCCTCCCCCGCTGCCCCCATACCCATGTCACAGAGCATGTTAATCAACGTGTGCCTCTCACCAGTGAAGCCCTACTGGACTCTAAAGTCATTCTTAAAAGGCTGAAACCTAAATATAAATTCTTGAATGATGAAGGCCCACTTTGTGCTATGTTTACATATATGGCTGTTTATAATAATATATCAGCCACCAACCTATATATATTAAGGTAGTCGGTTGGGTGGCATTTGTCCATTTTACTAATGATCATGTGGAAACCACCTGTATTATCTAACCTGGCAACTTCTTTGCAAATTGTAAGCCATACTGAGGTTGTGAAGCAGTACATTTTGATGATTATGTAGCCTTGATAACTCTGAGCTGAATGCTTATTTAAAGAAATGAGGGTGACTGTACTGCCACGAAGCTGTTGCTTTAATAACATGTCCTGGGATGCTTTGGGGTTTTTTATCTTAATTCTGTGGCTTGGCCATAGTATGCAATCACCACACAGAAAATTATAGCTCATCTTTAATTTCCCTCACTTTTATTACATTTCCCAAATGAGAGAAGTTATAGGGGCTTAATATTTGTAACAATTCCCTATTTAAACATACTCCTGATTGCCCAATTTGCTGTTATCAAGTAGATTTAAGAGTTAGGAATAATTCCTGTCAGCACAAGCAGCACAGACTAGCTTCTGCTTTTCCTGCTGCTCTGGGCAAAAGTGCATTCAGTTTTCTCCGTTTTATCTAGATTTCTGATGTTATCAGTAGCTTGGAAGCAGAGGCATTTGTTCAAAACCTTGACCTCTTCTAAACTTGTACTGCTCTGCTTCTCCTTGCATTATCTTTCTGTCTGTTAAAATTAGTTTGATGATATCGTGGATCTGCCGTGACAGCAATGATACTTGAAGAAAGCTAAAACCCTGGGCATTACATGTCATCTAAGGCCATGTTTAAAAGATTGCTTTAAAAAAGAAAAAGGCCACCAAAGTTTGGTGAGTCCTTTGGTTGGGATAAGGAAGTTTTGAGTGAAACTGCAATGTGCCGTATAGATGTCTTGAAGTTTTCCCAGGTTGGGGAATTTTTTTTCTAATTTTGGAGTGATTGCAATCTATTTAAACTCTGTGTGCGTGCGCACGCGCAATGAGAGGAAGCATTTATGTTACTGTCTCATATCCTTATGATTAGGAATTGTTAGGTGGAGAACAGCCTAAGAAGGGAGAATGCGAATTCATAATTCAGGGATTGTGATCAGCTGATGTGGTATCCAGTTCTTTTTGGGCTACAGCTGCTTACATAAGGACAGAAAGAGAATATGAAAGGAATATAGAAGTGCAAAAGAAGTATTTTGGAGAATGTTGGGGGTGTTAGAGTATATTTTGATAGGCCTATGAATGTTTTTGGCATAATCTCAAAAATCTGTCTTCAAGATGGTGTTAAAGTTATTACTAAAACTCACTAAAGGAATTCATCTTGTTATTTAAACCTTATAACTCATCTATTCCCTATTATTGGGAATCTGAGACATTTCAGTGCTATAGACTGTTCAGCCAGAAAATAGATTCAACTCTGTCTTATTAGATAGAGGGAACTTCATGAATTTTTGAAATCATCTTGGGGAAATTTTCATGTTTTGTACTAATGTTTTAAGTATGTTTTATTCCTGATTTAATAACATTCTTTCCACTAGAGCGAGATGTGTTTTAGTGTAGTAAAACTGTAGATTAGTGGTTCTTATGTAAAATAGAAGTAAGAATAATAGATTTCTTATATTAAAATGTCTACTTTTTAACTAAGCATATTTTTTATATTTCAATTGAAAAGTTATTTCTCATTTTAGTGTTTATTTCACATTTGATGAAAGTCCTCACTCTTTCAGTCTGTTTTCAAAGGAAATAAATTGTTGCTCTTTAGGAGACTGATTCATTAAAATACTTTCCTTCCTCTTGCCTTTCTTCTGAAAGACTGTTTCATAGTCTCATAACTCACATTTCTGTAGCAAACTGAGAGGCAGCGAGTTTGAATACTGTAGCACTGTTTTACTGCTTTAAGTTAAATAACTTTTAAAAATTAATAACTTTAAATATCCATACAGAATCATAATTAATAAAATTTACTTACCAATGTTAGATTTAATTTTCAAATTGACCACAATTTAATTTCATTTTTCCACTATTTTCTGGCAAGAATTAACATAACCTTTTAAAACAAAACCTGCTATCAATTTAAAGAATAATAAATGCAGCAGAGTATTTCTAAGTCCATATATTCCTTTTTACTTAAATAAAAAAGTAGTTTATTGTGCAAAGTTGACCTTTTGTAGGGATATAAAGGAAAATGGGTTCTCTTGGGATCATTAAGGAAAGTAGACCAATACAGAAAGAACGGTTATGATTTCAAGAGCATGTTTTTAACTTCAATGTACTTGAGAGAATGAAAGCAGCATTGAAAAATGCTTTCAAATAATTACTGTTGAAATCAAACCTTTTTTTTATTAGATCTTTGAAATAAGAGAATGGTGAGACAGAAATGAAAGCTTCAAATGAAAATTTGAGTGTGTCAAATTAGTTTTTAAGCATTCTACTTTTCTCCTACTATTATATTAGAGTAGATCTATCAAAACATAACTTTGAAACCAAAACAGTTTTTAGCCATAATCTAATAAAATGTGTTGTATTTTTGTTATCATGCCATTTTATGATATTTCAAAGGAAACAGTATCTTTAGTAAATTACTTTGGAAATTTGGCTTGACATACAAACAGATGTGTTTTCTTGATTCCTTTTAAACGGAGGGTTGGTGGTTAGTGGTTTATTGTTCCTGTGATTGGCATTAAAAGCCTTATTTCACAGCTTGCAGCGAGAGACTATTGGGTAAAGAGTGGTTGTGTTCCACAAACTAAATTCAAAAAGTGTCAATCAAGGTCTCACATAGGTTACTTAGAGAATGAGTTTTCTTACTGATTTCACCAAATGTCGCCTCATGCTGTCTTTGATTGGCACAGCCTGGCAGGGAGGATGGATGAATCTGTCACCGACTGGTTAATTGTGTTGCTGGTCTCAGTCTGACATCAGGTCTTTGACTCTTAAGTGGCTCAATACAAAACAAATTAGCAGATTGTAGTCATATTTCTCATTCTATATGCTTTGACTTTGTTGAATGCAGTCCATAAATCATATTGACTGACACACAAGTAAATGATGAAAGCTGCTTTTGAGACATGGATCTAGAAAGCAGCACTGTGAAGGTGCCATGGAAGGATGCATATGGTTGACCCTTTGGGAATTTCCTAGGAGCCAAATGTCTCTTTACCACAATTGTTCTTAAAAGAAAAGCTTTTGGGTAATGCAAAAAGGATCTAATATGTCAGCAGATTCTCTTTTACAAGTTCCTTTGAAATATAAGAAGTTTGTCTAAGGGTGTTCTCTTTTTGCAAGTTGTTTTTCAGCAAAACGTTAGAGCTGAGTAAAAAAGTAGTTACCTTTAAAAGTTTGGCAGGTGTTTTTACTTATTTATTGAACTTTGTGTTGGTAAGGGGAAAGAAACTGTTAACAATAGTTGCAATTAATTTTTCAGATGAGGGCAGCAAAAATTTTTAGGTGTTTCAAATTTATTAAATGTGCTGTTTCTTCAGCCACTTCACTTAATTGTTTTGGCCTTGTTTGTTACAAGGTTAAAAAGCCAGAGTATCTCTATTGGAAAAGTCTAGTTTTTAAAGATAATTGTAAGACTACTTCAATTATTTTTGTCCTAGAAAATGATATATTATTAAGAGCATCAACAGTAGTAGCAATAATAGTGTTCAGAAAGGGGTGTTTTGATTACACTAAAGTGTATTAAGTGCTACAGGCATCAGAAATGGATTGCCAAAGATATTTTGGGGGGTGTGCAAATATTTGGAAAATTAAAAATTTTCAATATAATAAAAATAAGTATTAGATGAAATTTAAGTAATAGGAAATATAATAAAATAATTTGAGGATATATAAGATGAACAACAAATGATTGCTCATAAAAAAAGAATATTTATGTACATTTTATAGTTAGGAAGTAGACATTTAAATAAATAATGTATAATCTTTTTAAAAATTTAAGAACCTGAACCCTTGATATTCAGTGTTGAGCTATGCAAAGAAAGAATTTAATTCATTTGAATACTTATGAAATATTTTACAAATATTTTAAACTTCTGTTCTTGAGAACAATAAGCCTGTATTTAATATGCATAATCTAAGAAATTTAATATTAGAATTTTATTAATACATATGTGATTTAAACAAAAGCTAAATTTGTGTGCACATGTGTGTATGTACATGTATGTTTGTGTTATCATGACCTGTTTCCTCTAGGTTTATGGAATAGCCTGTTGTGTACTCTTGCCATCCTTTTTGGTTCCAGTGCTATGGCTATATAGTATTGGTAGCATCTGAAGTCATGGTAAATTTTAAAGATCACCTTAAAATAATACCACTTATATTGTGTACGTCTGAAAGGAATGTAATAGTAATTTTGTTTTGACAATTTCTTAATCTGCTTTTGTAGTTAGTGTATTGTAGTGGCAACATAAATAGGACATGAAGCTGACTTAATAGAGAAGTACATTAAACCCAAATCCACTAGTTGTTCCATTAGGTCACAATGACATTTCCATTAAGTATTCTGAAGCCTATTACATTGTAATTAAATGACATGCCATTGATTTCTTCTTTTTCTGCTATCCCCCCTCCCATTCATATTGATATTATTCTGGTTGGGGAATGGAGCTGTGTGTCTCCCAGACTAATTCCTCTTGGGTTTGGGGGATCTTGAAGCATGCTGGGTTTGGCATTGTTTGTTACATTCCTTTTTGGCAGTTCATCAGTATCTGTCAAATATATTGTTTGCATCAGCTTTTATCTCTAAAGTATTTGATTGAGAAATTGACATTCCATTTGAGATACGCAGTTTTTCACTGTGCATAGTGTCTAAATGCTAAAGACTCATTCATAAGAGTTGCTTGTTTCTCATCTAACTTTAAATGTGTAATTTAATGAACAAATGTAGTTCTAGTAAATATGAAGATGTATTTATGTTCTTTTCTAACTCGTCAACTCTATGTAAACATTTTTGTACCACTATTTGTAGCATTTATGTTTGGGAGATATTTTTCATGATTTTGTAGCTTTCTGGGCCTTTGTGTTAAGTAGGGAGAAAACATAATTATCAAATATCACTGGGTAAATATTTGCTAATGCAAATGAAGCACAACATGGCACATCTTCCTAAAGTCATTACTGCTAACCTTATTTATAGTCTCTGAATCCTATCTTGTGAATCAATCCATCTCAAAATCACATCATTGTAGGCTGAAGATAGCCAGCCATCCTAGAAGGGGTATTATAATGGAAAACTTTAAAAGAGACTGTATATTATTTTATTTTAAGCTTCTAGTTGAACTACAAAGCCTGTTTAAAGAAACAATTAATACTAAAATTGTTATTGTATTATGATCCAGCTATGTAACCTAAAGGTGAACCATTTAAAATTATCATTTTTCTTTATTATATTTGAGAAAATATAGCCTTAATTAAGGCTATATTAAGTGGAAGTTCACAGTGGAAGTTCCACTTCACAGTGGAAGTTCATGTAGTGTTTTAGGAACTTATAGTAGCAACTATTTTCTAATGATATATATTTAATGAAAGTAATCCACAAGTACTTGTAGTTTACCTAACTACATATTTCTAAATTATCTATTGATTTTATTTTATTTTTCACATTTGTTTAATTTATTTTTAAATACAATGGAATGTAAAGATCTGCATTCTACAATATTTTTTGTTTTATAATCTTTTTATTTTTATTCAAGTACAGTTGTCTTCCTTTCCCTGCCGCAGCTTACTTTTTAAAAACTAAATGTAGACCTGTAGATGATTTGAAGTCATATTGGTAGGCAAGCCTTTTCTTTTCTTAACTAATTGAAGCTATGCTACAAACTAATGTTCTGATTGGAAGAATTTATAACAAAGTATGTTTTGAATTTTAGGTACGGTTTCAGTGATAATAACTTTAATTACACTGTTTATTAACTTCCATTATTTTTGCTTGGTTAATTACATCAAGGAGAGCTTAAAGAATGTTATATAAATAAAATGTTCTGTCAATATGAGTTATTTTATGTCATGTCATATTTAATGTATTTTTAAAAATACTTGAGACATTTCCAGAGATCTGAAATAATTGTTTTTACTTGTACTTTAATTTTCCTATATACAGTTAGAATTTTAATGATACTTATGTCCTGAGAGGGTCAAGTGAACAAGAGTATTAATTTTAATTCCTATGCTAAAAGGCATAGTCACTCTGAATACAGAAACAGAAAGACCAATAATCACTATTGTACCCGCCAAAAAGCAACAAAAGAATGCCACGTATATAATTTTTCTGATGCTTTATGAAGTATTTCTATGTTTGTTTCTTTGTTTGTTTATTTTTTGGTTTGGATATTTGTTTTGAACAGGGGAAAGTTGCCCAGACTGCGTGCATGTCAGCCTGCCAGCATCTGTCAACATCCCTAATGCAGATGCTGCTGGACAGTGAGTTAAAACAGATAAGCATGGGAGCCATTCAGCAATTTAACTTAGATGTCATACAGTGTGAATGTAAGTACCTTAGTGGTTAAATCTCATGCATTTCTAGGAGTCTGTATTTAAATTACATGGGGGGAAAGGGTATGTAGTAGGATAGTTTGGAAAGAAGAAAAGGCATGATAGAGTTTAACTTTAAGCAGCCTTAGAAGCAACTTCCTTCCAGGAAGAGAAAACTGTCTCAGCTTCACATTTGGGGCCTCTGGATAGAGGCACTGAGGTGGCAGTCCAGACCGGGGCCATGAAAAAGATGATGCGTTTTCCCCTTATTCCATCTTCTGCTCATTCCTTGCCAAGACTCTCTAAATGTTTGTTATAAGCAAATGAACTTATTCTAAGTTTGTCATTCTTATTTTCCTTGTAAGTAACTTTTTAGATAATTTGCTGGAAGGATGATCTTAGGACCCTGCATTCCAAGTGAAGCTTCTTTTATATTCTGAATTTTATGTTTACCTTTGCCATTGTTTTTCACTTTATTTTCTTTAGGTAATGAGGTTAGCAGATTCCATAGTCTGATGTTGACATTAGCCAGTCAGCTTCATGACTGGATATGCTAGTTGGTTATTAGCCTTGTCATATGTGCTTCTGGATGTGGGTTTATCACCCTTAAATTATAACTCTTTAAGTGCAAAGATGTCAGCATATGGAGCAATTTTTAAGCAGTACTTTCAAATGAATGGTACACTGATTCAATGATGAAAATCCCTGGTTGACAATTCAGTCAGGCACCTTTGTTAATAAATTGAAAATCAGTGGGGCACAAGAAGGATTATAAAATACTTGTTTGAGGCAGATTTTGCAATAATATATTCTGTGTGAAAGACATTAAAAGAGTAAATGCCAGCAGATTGCATCTGAAGCAGGAGTGACAGATTTTCAAACAAATATCAAGTATTTGCCCACTGTATATAAGGCATTCTCCTTGGAAAAACCATAATTAATATTAAAAAGAATAAAATTATGTAGGCTCTTTGATCAAAATCAATTGTTCATTACACACAAACACAATAAATTCAAAGCTTTTAAAAACCTATTTTTTCAACAAAAAAAGAGAGAAATCCTTATCTGCAAAGCAAAAGAAAGACAGTTTTTCCCTAGGGAAAAGGAGATTTCATTTCCCTTCCTAAAAAGCATTTCTAATTTTCTGTAATTAGAAAACCTATATTATATTTATTTTTCAAAATAAAACTAGTATTTACAAAATATTTATTTTGCATTTACAAAAACATTACCAAAGTAACATTCTTTTTTTTACATTTTTACAAGTTCAGAGTAATTGTTATTCCATTCTACAAATGGTTTAAAACTGATTTCCTAAAGTTCTTTAAAAGTTGTCCTATGAGAGCATCCATGTGTGACATTACTTATATAAATATCTTACAGAAATATTGCTTGAGGCATTTTGTATTATTATATCTTTAATGTGGATTCAAATAATTAGGTGGTTGAATTGTTTATTAGCATTTGGTTTTGTCTTCTCAATTAGAGTTTTTGTTCAAAAATGGAAATTACTGTTTGCCTAGGCAACTTTAGATGTTTAGATCCTTGTTCTGTTCTTTTACCTCTCTCTGTGAAGGGCTAGTCCAACTGTGCTTGAAGAAAGGCACATTACAAACCACATCTTTGCCTCTCTGCCCTGCCATAGGACAGCTTCTACCTTTTGTTACTTTGGGAGGAGTTATTGAAGGCCCCTTTTAAAATGCTTATGTTTTCTTAAAGGACCAACCTGCTGGCCCCCCTGCTCACTCACACACTCCTTTATCTACCTTGAAATCCTCTCTAAATAACCCTACCGAGTTTTGTCCAGCTATTCTTGAACATCCAGTTGGGGGTATTAACTACTCTTCAGAAAATAAGTTTTCATATAATACATCACTCTTCCCATTTCTTACATTGAGCTGAATCACTGTCCCTAAACTTCTCTGACAGATCTAGTTCTATGTTCGGGCTGGAATCACCATAAATCTCTATTGTGCCTTTGTGCAAGTTAGAAAAGGCTCCTCACTGCAAGGAAATTGTCCTTCAGAGTTTTCCCCTTTGTATGAATTAAGAAAAAGTTTACCCTTTTGCCCAACCATATGGCTTATCTAGTGAAATGTGAGCTAGATTTCCATCTTCCCTTTCCCAGCTCCTCTCCTTAGCTGGGCAGCCATATGTAGTGAGCAGTCTGACAACTGTAGCAGTTCCTCTTAGATTCGTCCAGAAGAAAACAAATCCTCATGCTCAAGGATGGAAACTGCTCATATATAGCCTTTTGAATCTTCTGAAGGCCAGAAAGCAACAGTTCCTCTTATTGTTCTCAGTGATATGACTTTAGATGCAAAGTTCTTTGAACAAACTGGTTTGACTACCTTCTGATTAATTGTCTTATATCCAAAGTTGAATATATAGACACTCAGGTATGGGGGAACCAACATAATATGAAGCTGGACTATCAAATACATCATTCTATATTTTGGACTTTGTCAGTAAAGCCCAAATGGTTATTAGCTTTTGTGGTTGCCATAGTATACTCTTGAATCATTGAAGCTATAATGTTGTAAAAATCTCTATTTCCCTTTTTGCTATTGTTAAGCTCTGTTTTTTTCTTATCTTATACTTGTATATTGCTTTTTGTTTTACAGTTTTAAGATTATCCTTATTAAATTTTAAGGTTCGTCTCATAACTAGCTGATTGAGATCTTTTTTTGAGGGTGGGGAGCCCACAACCCAGGCATGTGCCTGGACTGGAAATTGAACCAGCAACCCTTTGGTTCACAGCCCCCACTCAATCCACTGAGCTACACCAGTCAGGGCTGATTGAGATCTTTGTATATCACAATTTAATATCATCTACAGGTTTGTAATCATACATTTTACAAAGTTAAGGTCATTAGCAAAATGTTGAACAAAACCTAATGTCTATAACCTGAAATACAGTATGTCAGGGGTCCTCAAAACATGGCCCCCAGATGAGCAGCAGCAGTATCACTTGTTAGAAATGCAGAATCTTGGACCCCACCTGCTGAATAGGGATCTCTGGGTACAGGACCCATCAGTGTCTCTTTGACTAGGCCCTCCAGGTGGTTCTGATGCACAGCAACGTTTGACAACCACGATGTTAAGTGGACCTCCCCTTCATATTGACTTAGATCCATTATTCAGAATTGTATGGGTATCTTAAGATTTTTTTAAGCCAGTTGGTAATTCCCTAATTGAATATAATAGTTTTGTTCAGTTATGAACAACTTTGTCAGATACCTTACTGGAGATAGGGATAATAATGACCATTGATTTTTCCTCATATACCAGTCTAATTGGACTTTCAAAGAAGAAGCATACTACTCTATTTCATAAACTCATATTGACTCATAGTAATTACTTTCTCTTAAAAGAGACTTAGAATCCATTATGTAAAAGACTTGACTATTCCTTGGGATTAACATAAAATCCTACCAGTCAGTTTTATGGTAGCAAGAGAGCCACAGTCCAAGGAAGTCAGGGATCCGGGAATGGGAACTGGAGACCATGAACTACCAAAGATCCCGGGCAACTCAAAAAAGGCTTCAGTCAAAGAATTTAAGCAAGAAGAAGTGAGCATGAAATATAAATATCAAGAGTGGCCTTTATTCTGAGTTATATTTCTTTTTGTTTGGTTTGATCAGAAAGCAGAATGTGCCCTGGCTTGTGTGGCTCAGTGGATTGAGTGCCAGCCTGTGAACCAAAGGGATGCTAGTTTGATTCCCAGTCAAAGCACAGGTCTACCAGGTCCCCAGTGGGGGAGTAGGGTATTTGAGAGGCAACCACACATCGACGTTTCTCTCCCACTCTTTCCCCCTCCTTTCCCCTCTCTAAAAATAAATAAATAAAATCTTTTAAAAAAAAAAAGAAAGCAGAATGTTTATTTTTCCATCTTCTTACTTTGTAAAAACATTATACACATATTTCCCTGGCCTCAGAATGTCAGTCCACACATAGAAATAAATAGCACCACTAGCCAAAGTTGGAGATAATTTAGATCCTTGCATCATTCAGCTATATGCCTTTAGTTTTTGTTTGTTTTGTTTTGGGGAGGTTGTTTTGTTGTTTTTTTTTTTTTTCCTCCGTTGATGAAAGAATTAGCACTAATCCATCTATGTGCTCACTTGTTTTTTCAAACAATGTGTTGGTGCCCCTTTCCTGTGTGATGTACATACTTGTTGAGTTACACTAGCTTGAGCTAAAATTTCAGTCTGTAACTGAATTACTTTCCATGTCAATTTAGCTGATTTATGGGAAGATTCAATATTTAAGGAGAACCTAGTACCTATAATAGACTGGAAAATCAAAGATGAGTCAGGCTTCAAAGATTTCACAGTCTATTTGGTAGGGGAAGAGACAGACATGTTAATACCCATAACAGAACATAAATTCTTCATAGAGAGAGCCATCAATTCCACATGCTATGGGGTTGAGAAGATTGACTATAATAGCAGTAAAATTTGAGCTGGATCTTGAAGGATGAGTAAGATTGCATCTAACGCAGGGAAGGGTAGTCTGAGAAGAGGGAATGGCATAGGCAAAAGCACTGTGATGATAGAATGCTTAGGGAATCTTCAAACAAGCTTGTGTGATTCAAAGAAGCGTAGTCTAGACTACGGATGCATTATAAAAGCATTGAAAGATATGTCTGAAAAATGTTAAGACTCCTGAATGCTTTATTTGATAAGCAATAGAGATCCACTGAAGCTTTTTAATTGGGACTGTGACATGATGAAATCTTTGTCATAGAAGGTAACTCTGTGTCATGTGGAAATTGAACTAAAAAGAGGGAGATACAGAAGTAGCAAACCTGTTAAAAGATTATTGAACTGAGCTGGCTTGTAGCTCAGTTGGTTAGAGCATTGTCTTCATACTCCAAGGTTGCAGGTTCGATCCTTGGTCAGGGCACACACAAGAAGCAACCAGTTATTGCATCTCTAAGTAGAATAACAAATTGATGTCCTCCCCCCTTTCCTCTCTCTCTAAAAAATCAATAATTTTTTAAAAAGATTTACAAGTTGTGTTTTTTTAAAAAAGACTGTTGAACTTTTCCATGTGAAGGATAACAATATCTTGACTTAGGGCAGTGGTAATGAAGAGAATAGGATGGATTCCAGACATTTGGAGGAAGGAAAACATAAAATTAGTGAATAAGTAAAGGTACCATTTGCTATGGTTAAGATGTTTTGAATAAGAGAACCACAGTGGAAGAGACCTAGGAAGGTGGGGTGTGAAGAGAGAAAGAAAAAGGGATAGAAACGTTTTAACCACAAGGATAGATAGTTAAATTAAATTCAACATAGAATTTATAATTGTAGGGACCCTGCAGAATTCTGTGCTCATAGGATATTTGTTGACTAAGTGAACAAATTAGCAAATCAGGAAATCTCTATAATCTACACTTGTCTCTTCTAGAGTTCTGCCTTTGTTGGTAAGGCCAGCTGATACAGCTGTACTTTAACTGGAGACCATTTAACTTTTTGATATAGACATAACTGATCTTTTATAAAATTTCACACCTATGACCTATAAACTTCATCTGTTTTTAGCTAAACAGTCATAGTAGCTTTAATGTTTTTATGGGATTATTTTCACTTCCTTTTTGTCATTTTTCTTTGGATTTTTTTGTATTGTTCTTCTTTGACCCATACTAGGTCAAACTTGATGAAATGTCTGAGTTCAGGAATGTAGAATCATATGCAGTTATATAGAACTATTTTAAGTGTTTTCAAATCAGTCTTAAGATAGTCTTAAGACATGCCAGGAAGTTGAAACCATGGTTTCAGTCCTCGCTCTGCCTATATTTTGGGCAAGTGGCTTTGAATAAACCATTCAGCAATCTGGAGGCCTCACTTTTTCCTTGAAATGTGGTGTTTGGAACCGTAATTTCCCCGATATGTCCTTGTTCTGAGATATAGACACAGCAAAATTTAAGGCAGAGGAGAGTGTGGGTCTTTGGAATCATACATTAATTCCTTCATATATACTATGCCCTTGGTGTTTAGGACCTTTTCTGTTTAAGCCCAGTGGGGAGGCAGCCATTAAATAACTGCAGTAATAAATATAATGCTAAATTGATAAATTCTATAGAAGTATATGGTGCTGTGAGAAAGTGTAAGTAGCAGACCTACTTCAGATAAAAAGTTGTAGAGGTTGAAGATAATAGGTAGAATCTGTGCATGAATGAAGCAGAGACTTCTGGTTAACTTGACCATAACCATAATAATGCTATAGATAACTTTGTGGTTGGAGAAGTCAGGCCATCATCAGGGAAACACATACTTTGGAACTGCAAATAGAGTCCCCTCCAAAAGTCGTGTCAAATTTTTGATCCTGTTAGAGATTTTGTGTAAATTCAAAAGAAATCCCTTCGTAGATGGGGAAGCATTAGCAAAGGTTGGCATGAAGATGATGTCCTAAATCTGTGTATGTGTTTTGGGTTATATTCATTAAAAACCTGTTATGTACTGGGCCACAATATAGGTACCCTCCTTACAAATGCAGCTGTGTGGAGGAGAAGATCCAAGTGTCCTCTTAAGTCCCTGTAAAGGTATCTCAGAAATTCTTCACATCACTAACAAAATGTATAATATTTCCAAAGCATTAGGAATGAGAAAGGTTTGAAGCATCCAGAATAGGTATGGAATGTACTTTTTTATGCATTCTACAGAAATATCTAAATGAGGTATCAGCTCCTAAGAGCTTAACATCCTAAATCTCTAGGCACTAGAAAAGGTCCAGATTGAAGAGAACAGGCACCTGTTTCAAGGGTAAGTTATTAAGGAATTGGTGAAACGCTAGGTGTGAAGACCTTTGTCTTTACTCATGTTTGGATAAAGACTTAACTCACTTCAAAAAAAAAAAAAGATGAAGCCTGTTTATAAATTTTGTGTGTGACAGTGACCTGAAGGCCTCTGGTGCTATCCTTGAAAAAGACCCATGTCCCAAAATGAAAGAATTCAGGGAAAATTGTGTAGATGACATAAGAATATTTAAATGTCTTTTTAAAAAGTAAGTTGGGTGCTTACCTTTAGTATTATATTTTTTGGCTATCTGAATTTATTCCTGCTTTTAATGGCATTTAAGACACCAGATTGAGGCTACTTTGCCCATGTTTATCTCCAAGAAAGGGAGAGGACTAGATACCACTTTATATAAAAGTAGGGTGTGAATGTAGTGGCACAGTTGGTCCAAGGGGCTTGCATCCCACTGCTGCCAACCACATGTAATAGAATGTATAAATCTAAGGGCTAAGAATTGTAAGGCCCTTGATTTCCAGACAAGTTCTTCTTCACCAGCAGAAGAACCACTAGATGGTGCTCTTAGTCATCCATTCTAATGACACATCTGGTAAACAGGATACTTTCTCTGCTGAGCCAAAATTTGAGTTCTAACTAGCTACTTTAAGTCTTAAGATCTAGCAAGAAAGAAATAATCAGAAATCTGTTCAGTATGAAGACTATTTGACATTTACATTCAGTCATTTATTTAGTTACAAAATTATTCCATTTTATATGATCCTGCTTTGTCATCCACAAGCAGAGTCTTGAGACTGTAGCCTTCTCACCCTTTCTTTCAATCCTTTGTTAGTCTTTTTTGACTCCATGGATACTCTTTCTTTGCCCTCCCCCACCCTCTGACAATTCTTTTCACCCCATGTAGATGTTTTCCAAATAATACATATTCTTTACTTTACAGTGAAGATAACTGTCTGCCTAGGATAAAATTGTTCAAGGACTTACCTCTCTGCATTTAATTGCAGGAAAAGTTTATATTTTCATGCCAGGATAAGTATGTACACAGTCGGACTTCTTAGGAATTTTTGTTCCCCTCTACATCTGAGTATAGCTCCTGAGGGCAGGAAGGGCCTATTTTCCTACTTTATAGGAAAAAAAATTATTTTGTATGTAAAACAATTTTTATTATATATAAATATATATAAATGTGTATGAATAACTCATATTTTTGCCTACAGATATTCTTTTTTAATTATATTTTATTGATTATGCTATTATAATTGTCCCATTTCTCCCCTATCATTCCCCTCCACCCTGCACACCCCCTCCCACCCACATTCCCCCCTTTAGTTCATGTCCATGTTTTGTAAGTTCTTTAGCTTCTACTTTTCCCACACTATTCTTGCCCTCCCCCTGTCTATTTTCTACCCACCATCAATGCTACTTATTCTCTGTACCTTTTCTCCCTCTCTCCTCCTCCCACTCCCCTGTTGCAAACCCTCCATGTGATCTCCATTTCTGTGTTCCTGCTTGTGGTCTAGCTGTTTGCTTAGTTCACTTTTGTTTTAGGTATGGTTGTTAATATCTGTGAGTTTGCTGTCTTTTTACTGTCCTATTTTTTATCTTCTTTTCCTTAGCTAAGTCCCTTTAACATTTCATATAATAAGGGCTTGGTGGTGATGAACTCCTTTAACTTGACTTTATCTGAGAAGCACTTTATCTTCCCTTCCATTCTAAATGACAGCTTTGCTGGATAGAGCAATCTTGGATGTAGGTCCTTGCCTTTCATGACTTGGAATACTTCTTTGCAGCCCCTTCTTGCCTGGAAGGTCTCTTTTAAGAAATCCGCTGACAGTCTGATGGGAACTCCTTTGTAGGTGACTCTGCCTTTATCCCTTGCTGCCTCTAGAATTCTCTCCTTCATTTTAATCTTGGCTAATGTAATTGTGATGTGCCTTGGTGTGTTCCTCCTTGGGTCCACCTTCTTTGGGACTCTCTGAGCTTCCTGGACTTCCTGGAAGTCTATTTCCTTTGCCAGATGGGGGAAGTTCTCCTTTATTATTTGTTCAAATAAGTTTTCCACTTGTTGCTCTTCCTCTTCCCCTTCTGGTACCTCTATAAGTCAGATGTTGGGACGTTTAAAGATGTCCTGGAGGTTCCTAAGCCTCTCCTCACTTTTTTGAATTCTTGTTTCTTCCTTCTTTTCTGTTTGGTTGTTTCTTTCTTGCTTCTGGTCCACTCCACGGATTTGAGTCCCAGTTTTCTTCCCATTACTATTGGTTCCCTGTGCGTTTTCCTTCATTTCACTTATTGTAGCCTTCATTTGTTCCTCTAATTTTCGACCAAAATCAACCAATTCTGTGAGCTTCCTAATCACTAGCGCTTTGAACTATGCTTCTGATAGGTTGGCTACCAGTGCTTTAAGCTCTGTATCTGATAGGTTGACCACCTCCTGGTTGCTCAGATGAATTAGCTATGGGGGGCCGATCTGTTCTCCTGTTTGAGCCATCCTTGGTTTTGTTTTTTGTGTTTTTTTTGTTGTTGTTGTTTGTTTGTTTTGTTTTTGTCTGGTCACGGCTGTTACATAGTGAAGGGCAGAGCCTTAGGTGTTCACCAGGGCAGGGCAGCCTAGTCGCAGGGTTTGATGCTGGATGTGGGGGTGGGGTCCAAAAGGGAACAATGGCGCTTGCTCAGCGATCTCTCACTGATTCCAGTCCCTTCAGCCACTTTCCCCAAGCAAATTGGGCCCTTCTGGTGCTGATTTCCATGTGGGTGGGCCTGTGCACACTCCAGGACCCTGTGGGACTCCCCAACAAACTCTCCTGTGAGGCTGGGAATCCCTCCTGGAACCTCAGCCCCTACAAATGTTTTCAATGGGTGCTTTTAGGCTTCACTTCCCCGTGCTGGAGCCCTGCATTGCATAGTCTGTCTTGCTGCCCGTTTTCACCTGGTTTATCTGTGTGCAAATATGTGTCCGTGGTCAGCTGCCTTGTGCGCCCTGCTTGGCCTCCTCGGATTCGGAAACTGCAGCCTGTGCGCCTGGGGTGACTGCGCTCCCAGGACCACCAGCCACTGTCTTATCCCGCCGCAACCCTACTCCACCGGCTGCTGACTCTGCCCCTCTTACCAGTCTGGGTGAATCGTTGTCGGACTTTGTACAATTCAGTTTTCTCTCTGTCCTGGTTGGTTTGTGTTTTTTTGTTTTTTGTTTTTTGTTTTTTGTGTTTTTTTTGTTCTATATTTTTGTTGTCCTTAATTGGTTGTGAGAGGAGGCACAGCATGTCAACCTATGCCTCCATCTTGGCCGGAAGTCCTTACTTTATTCTTTATTTATTCTCTTAAACTTCATAGATTGCCAGTTTAGAAGACATTTTTTTATCATTACAGTCACAGCTCACACATATATAGTCTTTTTTGTTTTTATTTTCATGTAAATTTATTCTTCCCAGTTAGGGTGATATAGCAAAGTTTTACCCTCTTGCTCCAAAAGACCTTTCAAGTAAGATCAGACACCTCCCTCTCTAGTCTTTCGTTTACTAGAGTATTTTTAAACTGGAAGTAATTTATTAAGTTTTATATTCTAGCAGAAAAGAAGAGGAAATGAATATATTATGAAATTAATTTCTTTTTAAAAAGGAAATTGTCAAGTTGGAGGCATTAAAAGAAGAAAAAACACAAAAATTTAGATAAGCTTTTTTAGAAAAAAACAAAAAGCCCAAGATTTTAGAAAGCCTGGAAATGATTTTTAAATTTATCAGAAGACCAACTGCATCATGGTGTTCCTTCTGCTCTGCCAGCAAAAGCTGTGGAGTGAATTTTGCCATAATGTGTTTCCTGCAAAGATCCTGTGTCAAAATCTTGGACACAGTAGTTTTTGGAATCTCCAGATCAGCTTCTAGTTCTCACACTGTCAGCCGCTGATCTTTGTTAATTGCAGCCCATACACGTTCAACATTCTCAGGTGTTCTGCCTGTTGCAGGCCGTCCAGAACGTGGATCACTTTCAACAGATTCTGAACCATCTTTGAAGCATTTGTACCACACTTTTAGTTGCGCTGCACTCATTTCATCATCTCCGAAAGCCTTCTAAGTCATCCAAATAATTTCCTCAGGAATGTTCAAGCTTAATGCAAAATTTGATGAAGATTCATTGCTCTACTTGCTTAGATATTTTGAATGCTATGGTCACATAGTACGCTTGCTCACTCAATGGTGTTTACCACCCCCACTGACTATACAGTGAAGTTGTCATTGTTCATGCATGTGCATTCCAGTCCACTCTGCTTGGCTGCCAGGTTATATTGATGTCGTACAAACTGTTCGCATTATATTAACCATGGCTGGACTTTTCCATACAAACCTCATATATTCCTTACCTTAGGAGTGTTGATGGTCTGGTACAAAGACCCAGATAGATAAACAATTACAAGATGTCAAAGTGGGTGGTGTGGCCCTGACTGGTGTGGCTCAGTGGATTGAGTGCTGGCTTGCAAACCCAGGGGTCGCCGGTTCAATTCCCAGTCAGGGAACATGCTTGGGTTGTGGGCCAGGTCCCACCCAGATTGGGGGGCACATGAGAGACAACCACACATTGATGTTTCTCTCCCTTTCTTTCTCCCTCCACCTCTGTCTAAAAAATGAATAAATCAAATCTTTCTTAAAAAGTGGGTGGTGTATTTAGGTAGTGCACAGAAAGTTGCAGTAAGAGCACAGTGGAGGGACCTAACCCACTCTGCAGGGTAGCAGAAGCTTTCTGTAGAGTGTGGTGATTGAATGGAAGGATAAGTAAGAGTTATTCAATGGAAAAGAAGAAGCAGAAGGATGTTCCAGGTAGAAGTATCAAAAGTAATGTGTAAAGAGATTGTGTCATATATAAGGAGATGCAGGTAGTTTGGTGTGGAGATGAAAAGGTGCCCCTAGGGAAGTGGTAAAAGATGAGTCTTGGGAGATACGAAAAGGCCAGATTATAAAGGATCTTAGTTGTCTTGCTTTGTTGTGAAGATGATGGAGAACCATTGAAAGATGTTAAGCTCTGAAGCAACACAAATCACATTTACATTTTCCATAAGGCACACTGGGAAAAGTGGACAGAGGTGGCACACAAGAAACAGGGAGATGAGACAGAAGTGTATTTTAGTAATCCAAGGAAGAAATGATGATAGTTTGAATATGGTAGAGACAGATTCAGACTCAAGATATTTTTGAAGACAAAAACAACATAATTGATTACATGCATTGGAAGAAAAATTAAGCCATTCATAAATTGAATCGTATATCATTACAGATGTTCTCTTTGCCAGATGATTATCAGACTGGTCAATTACCTCCTATTTCTTAAAAAAAAAAAAAAAAATTTTTTTTTTTTTTTTTAAAAAGTCCTGAGAGCTATAAACTAGTGAGTTTCTTTCGCATATTGGCTAGGGTCTTGTGAGAGTTAGGTGTTAGGTAGAAGATGAGAGGTTGAACACTTAATCAGATTCTGGGTCAGCCAGGAGGTCTGAATTAGCTATGTGATCCTGGGCAAGTCACCTCACATTTATTGTTCTACGTTATGAAATGAAGAACTGGATAACTTTTTATTTTTAAGGTTTTATTTATTTATTTTTTAGAGAGAGAGGGGAAGGAACGGAGAAAGGGAGGGAAATATATGATGTGCTAGAGATATATCAGTTGGTTGCCTCTCACATGCCCCCAAATGGGGACCTAGCCTGCGTCCCAGGCCTGTGCCCTGAACTGGGATTCAAACTGGTGACTTTTTCATTCACAAGCCAGTGCTCAGTCCACTGAGCCACACTACCCCAGGCAGACTTGGGAAACTTAAACTGAGCCTTCAAAGGACTGATGGAGGTATTTCAGAGAGGATATCTCTTCTAGCTGCAAGAATGTATGCCCTGTTCACTAAAATAAATTATTGTGATGATCAAAGCAGATAGTGTGTGAGAAAGTACTTTGTAAATTTAAAGTGCTACATAAGTTTATGGCACTTATAATTTTGACACTAAGCTCTTTGGTTTAATGCCAAGCAATGGGGCTTAAACTATACTGTCTTAAACAGGAACTGAAGGAGAAGAAAAATGACAGATTATTTTCAGTGTAGAAAAATTTTGGGAGATTAAGTAGCTAGTAATTGCAAATAAAATTGAAATTGAGCTGATTTTTATGCCTCCTATATAAAGTAAGCCTCCCTGGGTTATAAAAAGTCCTTATTTTTGTATGCATATGTGGCGATGGTAGAAGCAAAGCTAACATTTACAGCCTTGGTTGGAAACCAGTAGGGATTCATAGTTAACTGTTACTTGCAAACAGTAGCCTAGGAGGGTGGCTAAAACAGCCAACAGTGTGATGACTGGTCCTAAGAAAGGATTTTTTAAAATTAAAAAAAAAACAAAACACCTTTTAATGGGCTGTTATAATGTTGCTTATTTTTTTCATTAAGATCTGATGGTACTAGAGAAAGGCAACTCAGTTATCTGGGACATGGTAGGGGACAGTGGGGTTGGCACAATGTGAGATTATGCCATTTCTCATTGTATGAAAAAACAGTGATGTGAGTAAATTATACTAAATAATGAAAAGTGTGTCTAGATTTGCTCAATAAATCTTAGTTTTCTGGAAATAGAGGGCCTGAGAAAGGTGAGTAGTTGCCTGTCTAATGGGCATAACTACAACCTAGCAGAGAACCAAGAAGTGGGGGTGTGGGGGAAATGGTGTACCTCTGAGTAATCAAAAGGTTATTTACACTCAAAAGGTACATACTATGTACTCAAAGACGTATGTAAAACCTCTTCACCCTACTTGTGGGAGGGGCTCTTGCTCAGGCTGTATTTGCTTGTTCTTTAGATAATTAGCAGCTCAAGAATATTAAAGATAGCATATTAGTAAGAGATGAGAGAGAGAACAAAGTGAAAGAATTTATGTTAAAACTGCAAGAGCAGAGTTAGAAAAAAATTTAAGCCAGACACTATATGAACAACACAGCATTCTGAGATGTTTAATGTAATAATAATAGAAAACAGTTCTTAATACCATAGCAGCCCTGGAAATGTATTCTAAGAATTAAAAAGTAGGTTTTTTTCCTTTTTTAACTTTCTATAGGTTTTCTTTCAAAAAATCGAGGTATCCTTGACATTCATTATATTAGTTTCAAGTATACAACAGAGTGATTTAGTATTTGTGCATGTAAGAATGGTTTTGATGGTGATCCAGATAGTTAAGAAGAGTTGAAATAACATTTAGTATAATCCAAAAAGGGGGGAAGTATTATATTATACTTTAAAATTTAATAAAAAATGCTTAAGATTAAAAAAAAAGAGTTTTGATGCTTAGAGCAAAAATTATCATCTTAAAAATAACAGCAGCAAAAACATTTTGAATTCTTCATACCTTAAAAATGCCAGATAAGTTAAACTGCTAGGCTTTATATATTTTTTATTTTTAATGGTTGATTTTGAGCCTTTCTAAACTATATTTTACACAGAATACACTAAACTTAAGTATTTTTGTTATTCCAGGAATGATATAGGCTGCAAATTTAAATAGTTTCTAAAACACTGGCTCAGATCAATTCACAAATGGAAAATCTATAATGTTTTCTAAGAAAACCCAGATATGGATGGGGAGGGAGAATGATCGCAGGCATTCCTACTCTTATCAGAGAAGCTTAGTGTAAAATAATAGGGTCTTTTTTATGAGCCAAGTCTTTTGTCTTCAAAAGTATTAGCATTGGGCTTGTCTTCACGTTAACTAAATAAGCTATGTATTACAATTTTTTAGGTACAAAAAATGTTGAAAAAATCTTTTGAAATATGTTTTTAACCTTTTGTTAAAATTATCTTTTAATTTTTAAAAAAGTGTGGTTCCTTTATGGAAGAATTATTAAAAGATCTGAACAAACATTCCTGCATCATCCCCATTTTGCTACTTAGAACATTTTACCTGTTGTCTGCCTATAAAACTGACTTCTTATGTGTCTGCCTGTTATTGCTGTTAGTTAGAGGTAGGATTTTTATAGAGCATATTCTGTAACAAAGCAGACGTTTTGAGATTTGCTGACAGCCATGGAATTGGTGTAGTTTCAAAATGCTTCTATAATCGTTCACCTAAGGCTAAAAAGAGTCAGAAAACTTCTCTTGATTGAAGTATATTACTACCTTGAACTTCATATAGGATAACCATTCTAAATTTATTGTAATTAAGGATTATAGTGATTAAATGGCAGATTAGAAGTTTAAAATTATTAAAATATTTGTGGTAATGGGTGTGGAGAATGTTGTCAGTAGTGGAAATTGAGGGTTATAAATAGTCTTCATTTGAAATGGTTACGTGTAAATATTATAATACATTTGTAATGAGTAGAAATTAATTTAGCGGTTAGACCCTTGTATATTTTGCAATCTTGTTTTCCTTCTTTTTCTTTTTCTTTTAAATAGTGTTTGCCAGCTCTGAACCTGTGCCAGGATTCCAAGGAGAGACCCTGCAGCTAGCATTCATTGACCTCAGACAAGTAAGACATAGTAATGTACTTCTCATTTATTGCCTTCTACCCCTTGCCTTTTTTTAAAATGCTACAGGAATGCTTGTTTGCCTTGAAACAATCTGTCTTGAGAAAAGTGCCTCTTTGATAGCTACATATTTGGCCATTCTTTCTGAAAATTCATTCAGTGCCTCAACTTCAAGGAGCATTCTCATTGGTGAATATTTAATGTAATTATTATTTGCTAGGCACATGACTAAATAATGACTTTCAACTTTGATTTAATGACACTTGAATTTTAAGTTATTTCTTAATGATTTCATGGTCATGTATGAAAATTGGTGGTGTAGAATATTAGCATCAGAACCCAAGTTACGTAAATGTAAATTATTACAAACTACAAAGGAGCCTCTTGCTTAAAATTTTGTCAGTGGTAAAGAATGCTATTTTCATAAATTTTCTGTATGCCTCCAGAAAGGATAAAACTAAAAAGGTAATTATACATTTATATAATTCTTTTCTAGTGTATAATTCATAGTGTAATAACAAATGTGATAATTTTTAAATCTCTCCTATTCATTTTATTACTCTTTGACACTTCTACCCTATTGTCATTTTCTTTATTTTCCTCCTGTTACCTTTTTTCATCTCCCCCATACTTTTTCTTCTTATTCCTTTCTTCTTTCTTTCCCCTCCTCCTTTTTCTTTCTCTTTCTTAATCCTAGGATTAAGGAGCTTAATAAAGCTGGGAGGCACAGGAGTGTGGAGGAGGGGTGGATCCAAGTGAGAGGGCTCGGGAGTGCTAGGATTGACAGCAGGAGTGACTGCCGCCCTTGGCAAGAAGAACCGAGTGGAGGTGGAAGTAAAACAAAGACACTGTGCTATCATCTATTTATGGTCCCATCCCCTTTGGGGAATGGAGATGACTGGAGATGAGGCTCCACCACTGGTATGAATAGACTTTATCACAGTGATGTTTAGAGGAGGGCCCATTTGAGCAGTTAAGGAGCTCTGAACTCAGGAAATAAAGTTTGAGAGTAGAGTTCTTTTTGCTCTAATTCCATACCAGTGCTCAGCAGGTGTTTATGAACTACCATGTACTGATTGTTTAGAGAGGGGAGGTGTGGTTGAAATAGACAGAAAGGTAGTATAAGAAATAGTTTCATCCTTATAGAGCTTTAAAATCCTTTAGACAAACAAAACACCCACGATCTGGTTAGGAATATTTTAATTTCTTTATTTTAAGGTTTTATTTATTTATTTTTAGAGAGATGGGAAAGGAGAAAGAAGGAGAGAAACATCAATGTATGAGATACATCAACCAGTTGCCTCTCACAAGCTACCAACCAGGGACCTGGCCTACAACCCAGGCATGTGCACTGACTGGGAATCGAACCAGCAACCCTCTGGTTCTCAGGCTGGCACTCAACCCGTTGAGCCACACCAGCCAGGGCTGGTTAATAATATTTATAAGACAGTGAGTCATGGAGGAATAAATGGTAAATAGCTTCAAGTCTGGTTTAGAAGGAAACTGAAAAAGCCATTCCTGTCTCTCAATTATGTTTATAAAACACTGAACATATAAAATTTATTCATTTATTTTTGTTGGCAAGCAGTGTTCATGTACATGTGATGCCAAACAAGGAACACTTATGAATGACCTAGATCTCTGGATGATTAGCCTCACTAAATGGGGGAAGATAGTAGAAAATGAAGAAGGTAGACACTGAATTTCCACTCCAGTTTACCAGAATGTTATTTCTATTAAAGGTAGATCCATTTCCTTTAGAAGGAATTCTCTCTGTTACAATCTTATTACCCTGAACAAGATGATCTAATATAGAAAACTGAGTCCTTTTGCAAGTTAGAAATAGGTTTCATTGTATATTCACTTCCCTGTTAGGTTATGGCCACTTACTGGGGTAAATTTCCCTATTGCAATAATATGAAGTGTTCTCTAATCCAAAGAATATGTGACTTGAAGATAGCTCCCATTACATACAAATAATGTGTTCACAGAAAATTTGACATTTAGCCCTGGCTGGTGTGGCCCAGTGGATTGAGTGCCTGCCTGCGAACCAAAGGGTCGTCTGTTCCATTCCCAGTCAGGGCACATGCCTGGATTTCAGGCCAGGTGCCCAGTGGGGGGCCCTTGAGAGGCAACCACTCATTGATGTTTCTCTCTCTCTCCTCCTCCCTCCCTTTCCCTCTCTAAAAATAAAAATAAAACCTTAAAAAAACTTATTTAAAAAAAGAAAATTTGACAAATTTATATATGATATTTTCTCAGTTTTGTGTGACTTTGTATGGTGTTAACTACTCTGTAATCTCACTGTAGGATTATGACTAGCACCACATAATTTATGATGAATATTCTGTGAATAACTGTTGATGAGGATTCTGTTTCCTTGATTTGTCCAGATAAGTGGTTGGTTTAATGCAGATTAAAACTCTGATCCCAAGTACTTTCTTCCTTCAAAGACAATCATCATTTGACAGTTAAGGCCTCTTTACAAGCATATAGCTCACTAGGAAATTGTTATTAAGCCATACTTATAAATATTAATAAACATCTCAAGTCTTTTTGGTTGAATTTACTTTTCAAGTATGTGCACTTAGAGGCTTTAAGTCCTGGTTGACTTTTCCTCATCAATGTAATTTCTTTAAGAGACTTTTAAGTGAATAAAAAAAAATCTCTTATGAAATATTTAGAATTCTGAAATCTACCATAACACATGTAGAACTCTTAAAAGATCTGTATAGAAATGGCCCTGGCTGGTGTGGCTCAGTGGATTGAGTGCCGGCCTGCGAACCCACAAGTCACGGGTTCAATTCCCAGTCTAGGGCACATGCCTGGGTTGCAGGGCAGGTCCCCAGAAGGGGGCATGAGAGAGGCAACCACACATTGATGTTTCTCGCCCTCTCTTTCTCCCTCCATTCCCCTCTCCAAAAATAAAATATAAAGAAGATTTATGTAGAAACCTCTTTTATATAAAACAATTATAAAGTATGATAGTTAATATGCATTGAAAGTGACTAGTGGCTAGAAAATTTTGATGACCTAATTTTTTTGTTACTTTTTTTAGTTTTTAAAGAGGCTTAAAATCATTTTCCCTGACTATGAATGTTAAAATGTAAACATACTCTTGTTAATCTTTTGTATTCTAAAACAAAAGTTGCAATTAATTCTTATCTTTAGCTGTTAGACCACTGTGACATAACTTGAATTTCATGATTTAAGAGGTCTGGATTTAATAACTTGATAAAGGATAGTAATGTTTCACCTATATTTGTTTTTCAAATTATTTTATAAACAGTTAAGTGGTGAAAGGCCAAGTATGGGGACTGACCAAAAATAAAATTAGTCTTGAAAACTAAAGTCTCATATGAAGTGATACAAGCTTTTTGTATCAGATGTCAGTGATTATTTAAATAAGGATGCCTTAAAATTTCAATGGTGTTATGTTCCTGACTCTATAATGATATTTCATAGCATATTATTTTAACACTTTTATATAAAGTAGTTTATCACCAAACATAAAGAGGGTGTTAACACTTTTATTTACATTTCAGTTGAGTTTCTACACTTCTCCTTCTTTTTTTCTAGTCTGTGATCCATTTCTGTCTTAATAGGGTGGCTGACAGTTCTTTTCAAGTATACTTAGAAAGGCAAAAGAGCCCTTTTCATAGTACTTATAAGGGGTCATGCTTCTGTTTTCTAGTTTGAATTTGATACTGCTTCATGAATTGCTGGGTATGAAAGATTAGGAAGTAGGTCCAGTGGTCAAATTTTACCTGCCCACCCGGACTTTGCCCTGAGGTCAAACTCCTGATATTTGCTGTTCTGAATAGAGGAGTTGATGACAAGTATGAGCTGATACAAGAGGAAAGTTAGAACCATATCAAAGCTGAAGGCAAGAGAATTGGGACTCAATGAGAGACTGTAGCTAAAAGATGGATCATCAGAATTGCCCTCTTCTAAAGAAAAGGAAATAGCTGACCTGTGAGTGAAATGACTTTATCATCCTGCCAATCACTTGTGTGCTAATGGAAGCCAGTTATCTCAACAATATCTTAAGGCCTACTGCCCCAAAAGACAGTGTGGGGAATTGGCAGTTACTGGTACTGTGTTATGTGAGTGTACTGCCTCGCCAATTTTCAACATGCTATTTGAACATGATAAGTGTGTGTAAACTTTTTACAAGTAAAGCGTACCATCCTCCTACCCCCAGTTCTGAAATTAAGCCACTATATGATGAAGGACTTTGATATATTTACATGTGTCTGTTTGCTTATTGTGAAACTGTATTTGTTAAACACAGTCTTTCAAATGGATTTCAGATGAATATGTAAAATTCCCTTGACAATGTATGAAAACTTTGACATTTAAAAATTATTTTTATAAGACTCTATATAATACATAGTATTTAGTGATAATTTTTTTATAACTGATTCTTAATAAGTAGAAATATTTCACTAAATATCACTGGAAAATGAGGTGTCCCTTATAACTGAGTTATCCAGGTAACTAAAAATTAGTTTTTAATCACCAAAATTGTTTTTAAATGTAGCCAGTTTAATGAGAAACTTTAAAAATACCATATATCTCTCACTTTCATAGCTTCTTATTGAGCATAATTCTCACAGTAAATTGAGTGTCCATGGCTTACTAATCTTAATACTAAATCCTCTTTACCTGGTCCTGTTTCACTTTGTGATAAGTTAGACTGGTAAAATATATTATTGCTGCATTCGACAATATCTTGAATATCATTTAGACAGTATGAAGAAGTTTAAGTAGGTTGGATAATAGTGCAATTACGTGAGCTTGAAGCTAATAAGATAATCTCTTACCCAGAAAATGTTGGTTAACATACTATTACTACCCTAGAGCAGTGTTTTCCAAAGTGTTTTTCCAGGAATACTGATTTCTAGAGATGAGGGAAAAAAAAAACTTCTAAGGTTCCAAGTAAGGTAAGTTTAGGAAACACTTTACATTCTAATTCCTTCTTAGAGACTTACTATGTACGTTAGAACTGTAAGGGCTAAGCAAATTTGCAGTAACCCAGCATTTCCCGAAGTCATCACGGGATACTTTCTTTGCTCATCTTGGGTTGTATTACATGAAACAGACTTTGTGAAATGCGGCTCTAAGTCAGGGCTCCGGTAGCACCCTCTCGATGTCTGTATTTGACAGTTTGGGATCAACAAATTTTTTAAACAATGACTCAGATAAATACATAGAAGAATATGACTGATATCCTAGATTACATAAAGCTGGAGGAGTTACCTAAGATGATAGAACACAGAATCAAAGTGCTCTCAGTACGCTTGAATGATAACCCACAGCCAATATAGTGAAATTTAGCAAGGAAGATATTAAGTTATATTTAACTCATTAAGATTAAATTTAAAAAAATAACAGGCTGTAGGAAATCTGACTTATATGAAAAAGGTCTAGTAGTTTTAGTTAACCTCCAAATGTACCAACATTGTGCTCGGAATTCTTAAACTGCATTAATGAAAGTGTGATACTTGGGTTTGACCACTGTGAATTGTGTCTCAAGTATTACTTGACATGGACACACACAAATTGGAGAGCACCTAAGAGAATTACAAGACTAGTGAAGGATCAGATAACCTTGTCATATGAAGAGCCTTTTAAAAATCTGGGAATATTTAGTCAACTCAGCCTTAGATACCTTTGTAGAGAAACCCATATATGTGATTCTTACTAGACTAGATATGGGTCAACTATACCACTTTCTTTTTCCTATTAAAATCTTATGTCATAAAAATTATCTTATAATTCTCCTCCCCCCCCATCCAGAATTAGGTCCTGTTTTAAGTATTTGATTTTTTAAAATATTTTTATTGATTGATTTTAAGGAGAGAGAAATCTATTTGTCGTTCCACTTATTTAAGCATTCATTGGTTGATTGTTATATGTGACCTGACTGGGAACTGAACCAGCAACCTTGGCATATCTGGGTCAATGCTCTGAGCAATTGAGCTACAAGGCCAGGGCCTCAAGTATTTGACTTAAGCAAACTAACCTGAGAGGTAATTTGAATTTTGCAAAATAAATTTGTGTCTCATAAAATTTTTCAAATAAATATTTCATGGAAATATAACATAAATTCAGGCAAATCATAGGTGTATCGTCGCTGATTTTTCACAAATTGTATACGCCTCTTTAATGCTAGATCAAGAAAGAAAACTTGACCAGTAAGTACCTCAAAAGAGGAGGCCCCCCCAGTCATTAATTACCCTTCTCCCTCTTCAAAGTGTAACCACTGTCATGAGTTCTAATACCACAGGTAAATTTAGCCTGATTTTGAACTTTATATACATGAAATCATGCAATATCAACTTTTTGATTCTCCCTTTTTCTGTTTAATATTTTTTGTGTGAAATGTATCCATGTTGTTACATGGTTTATTCATTCCCTTTGATGTATAGTTTGCTGTTACACAAATAAACCATAATTTATACATTCTATTGATGAACATATGAGTTGATTGAGGTTTGCTCATGTCTTTGGTGAACATATACCCAACATTTCTGTTGAGGTGTTTACTTGCAAGTAGAATTGCTGAGTCGGGGTGGTATGTATGTGATCAGTTTTAATGGATACGGTGAAGCAGTTTTCCACAGCAAGAGCACTAGCGTATACTTTAGTCAGCAGTTTAGAAGAATTCTTGTTGCTCTATGTCCTTGTCATCATTTGATACTATCACATCAGTCTCTTCCTCTTTAGCCATTCCAGTGGCAAAACTATATGATAGTTTTACATTGTGGTTTTAATCTGCTTTTTCTTGATGACTTATAAAATTAAACTCTGTCTTACATATTTATTGTCCATTTGAATATTGTCTTCTGTGAATAACCTGTTCAGGTTTTTTTGCCATTTTTTTTCTTTTGGATTGTTGACGTCTTACTGATCTGTAAGTTCTTTGTATATTCTGAATGGGTCCTTTGTTAAATATATGCATTGCAAATATGCCCTTCTCTGTGGCTTGTCTGTTCACTCTTAGTGGTGACTTTTAATGAACAGAAGTTAGTAATTTTAATGAAATCCAGTTTATCATACTTTCCCTTTATGGTTCTTTTTAATATCCTGTTTAAGAAGTCTTTGCCTACCTCTAAAATTATAAAAATATTTTTCTATGTTTTTTTCTAAAAGTTTCATTGTTTTACCATTCACATTTAGGTTTATAATTCATCTGCAATTGATTTTTGTACATAGTGTGGTGTGTAAGTTTCAAGATTCATTGTTTCATACAGTTTTCCAGTTGACCCAGCATTATTTATTGAAAATAATTGAATCTCATAGCATTTTAATGTAAAATAATTGTAAAAGACAAAACTGTGAGACATAAATGCTGTGTGCTTCTTATGTAAACCAAAGTGGTTTCCATTGTCTTCCAGTTAACAGTATGCTTATGTTTCATGGTTCATGCCATCTCTCATTCACAAATTACTTGTGGGGTTAAAGTTTTTTAATACCAGCCTAACTATACTCTTACCACATCAAAGGTATGTTTAAAAATAAAGTATTTCTAGAGTAAGTTTTCATAACAGTATAGGCAATATAAAAGCAAAAGCTGTCCTACAAGCCTATGAGGACAAGACTCATGCATTTTTTGTTCATTGCCATACATCCATTGCTTAACACTATTCCTGGCATAGAGTAAAGAATCAGTAAATGTTGAATGAGTGAATGCAAATTTTTTAGCTATACTAAAACTTTTTGGTGTATAAGCACCTTACTAGGAATTGAGATATTCCACTTAAGTTTATGTTCCATATAAACAAACGTTCTTTAAAGGCAGTAAATTTTTCTTTCTATTTTAATTATTTTTGATGGCAGTATTTCTAAAAACACATGACATATTCTCTGCCTTCTCAAGTAAAAAGTGTAACAAATATGAACATTTCTTGATTTATCTTGTTCACCATTATGGATACTAAAATAGTGCTATAAGTTATCATTGTTCTAAAACCAACTGCTTCTTATTTTATTGATAAACAAGTGTTTGGACAGGGGGATTATAGGAATTTAGACAAAGGTAATATATACTTTAATGTCAACAATGACTCAATATAAAGCAGAACTTAATTTAAAGCAGCATTTTCTAAACCACTGTTGTTTGGAAGGTGAGTCCTGACAAAAGTAAACTGTAGTCAAGTAAGTTGAGGAAATCCTGCATATTGCATCCCTATTGTAAATTCACTATTTCATTAGCACATTAAATGCTCGGAGAAGTCCTAGAGTAAAGGTGTATCTTTCCCCCCTCAAACCTGTTTGAGCATGGGCTACTTTTCACAAATGGAAATCTCTTACTGTCCTGCAAAGCAGCGTCGTGTGGCACACAGTTTGAAAACACTGAAGCAGCTGGACCACTACTGTGTTGCATTAATGCGTGCATTCCTAGAACCATTCTGGTTAAAACAAGGCTATGACAGAAAATAGATAAGCCTTTCCATAGATAGGTGAGATTTAAATATGAAAATGCAATCAATACAAAGTGATGAAAAACAGTAGTTAAGTTTTGAAAAATAGTTTGTTGAACTTCCTTTTTTTAAAAAACACATTCAGGTGATTTTGTGAAAGTTGATAATTACTAGAAGATTAATGCTGCTTAGATGCAGTGAACCAGTCAGTCAGTCATACAGAATAACTTGTTTTTAAGAAGCATGAAACAGTAACACAGGATTGCTTGTGAAGAATGAGAAGATTTAAGTGGGGAAATTAAAATACCAGCCTATGTGGAGTTCAGATCCTAACAGTTGTCAGATTCCTTAGTGAATCATCAAGGCCATTGTTATTGAGCCACAGTATGCATACTTTGAGAAAAATAAGGAATATATTCCCTACCCCCCCCTTAGTAATACACTATAAATGAGATGGGAAAAGTTTGAAAAGGAGAGATTTTGATAAAATGACATTGTAAAGAGTGTCTCCTAGTATTAAAAAGGAAATACAGTTGAAGTGACTTTTTTCAAGATAATTGCACCTTAAGAAAAAAAAACTAATACTAAAATAAAAACCTTAAAACAAAATCAAACAAAGAAAATAATGGCTCTTACTATTTAGTGGTACTAAAAACGTGATGAAAAAATGCTAAGTCCTTTGGAACTTACAAAAATTTTTTGCCTAGATGGTTTACTTTACACATTAACTTAGTGGTAAGCATCTACAGATACAAAAAAGAGAAGGTATAGGAGAACAAAAGCCACTTTGTTCAGTTGCCTCTTTTACCTGACACCAGGTCCACCCTAGCAAGCAAGGGAGGAGTTTTACACCTAAATATATTCTTTTTTCTGCCATCACTTCTTTGGACAGAACTCAAAGAATAAATTTTTAAAGTCATTTTGTGACCCTGCATATGCATCTTATTATTACTGGTACCCAGGGAAGATTCTCTGCCTCCAGAAGAGTTCAGGGACTGTTCTAAATATTAAGCCAGTCTTTTTCAGTGTTTATTTCTTTGTCAGTTTCTAGAACTTGACTTGCTTGATTCATATCCTGACCGTGTACAATCTCATTCAGTTAGAACAAAAGTATTGTGAGTATTGTTTGCCATTTTTTCAAGAGGCAACCCATAAATCTACTGCTACTCAGATCTGTTTTCATACCATGTATGTCAACATCAACTCAACATACATGCCATTTTCTTTCATGAAAAATTCCAAGTCTGGACTACTTAATACAGTGTACTACATGAAGAGACTAAGCACCTTTTTAGCCATGGCTACTACTCATTTGGCCACTTTTATATTCTTCCACCTTGTAGTGAAATCTGTAGGAGTGATTTGCAGCTTTTTAAAAATATTTCCCCCATCAGTCTTTAACTCTACGGACAGGAATTGGTTATAACATAGATTGCATTACACAAATGTTCTCATGTGCCTTTACATCAGGGATAACCTGAGGACTGTGGGTTGGTTTCAAGAGATTTGTGCAAAATTTTGCTTGTGTGTCTATTTTTCTGAGAAGAGGACCCAATGATTTCAACAGATTCTCAGAGGCATCCTCTGTGACGTAACAACAGTTATCTAACCACCACTATTCTAGGGAAGCCGGAGGCTGTCCAGATTAAGCCAGATCAGCGAGAGCTGCCCCATTTTCAGATATTTCTTCGTTTACTTGAGCAGTATTATATTTGGTCACCTGCTCTGAGAACTGCTCTAAGTGCTAAGGATACAATGGTGAGCAAAGATAGGCAAGATCCTGCTCTCATCTCATTTTGTTGGAGAGAGATCCACAACAAATAGTGGCAATTTCAACTAGCTTTAGATCCTATGAGAAAAATAAAGCAGGTTAATGTGATAGTGACTGGGGGTGAGGTGGACCATGTCAAATTGGGCTGTCAAGGAAAACCTCTTTAAGGAGGCAACATTTGAGCACATATCTGCATGAAATTGAAAGATACGGGGAAATTGCATTCCTGGCAGAGGGAAGAGCAAGTCAGAGTCCTAAGGTGCTTTCATGGAAGAGAAAGGATAAGAGTGTGGCTGTCAGGTAATGAGCAAGGGAAAGAGAGGTGCAAATGAAATTGGGAAGATTATTAGAGCCAAGTCATGTATGACCTTGTTAAGGAATTTAGCATTCCAGCGTTTTAAGCAGGTTACTGTCATGCTCTGGTTTTCTTTTTTAAACAATTGTTCTGGCTGTCCTAAGAATAGATTGAAAAGGGACAAAATTATAATCAGGAAGAACAGTTAGATGATTATTTTGGTAGTCTAAGCTACAGATGATTGATTGCTATTAATTACTGATGATGTGGTTTACCATATTTCACAGTGACTTCTTCATGTGGACTCATAAGTTTCTGTTTTTGATATTAGAAATAGTTGAATTTAGCCTGAGCAATCACTAATTTGTTTTTCTCTCCAGAATACTGTGAGTTATTTGACCAATTACATTGTCTTCTTTATTTCGGAGCTCCAAAACCCAGATGTATAGGATGGCATGCATTTTGTGTACTGACCTCATGTGTCCCATCTTTGCTTTCTCTTGGCCCTAACTTTTCTCAGTTATTAAGTTGTATTTCTCTTGCGTGTTTCCGTAAGTTGCTTTAAAATCCCTTTGGAACAAGCAGTGTGTAAATAAATCAAACATTTGTTAGTGGAATCCTAAAACTGCATGTAGTAAAAAGAATTATGTGTGAATGGATTTTTATTTATTTCTTCATTTACTCATTTATTTAGCAAATGTTTATTGAGTGCCTTCCCCCCTCCCATAGCTGTTCTGGAAACAGAATTGAACAATAGGCAATAAAATAAGCGGTAGACATTTTGAGACATGGATTAGTTGGAGTCAGTGAAGGATAAAGTTAAAGATAAAGACTGTTATGTAGATTTAGAAACATGTCTTGGCTAAAGGATAGAAGTTAGGAGTGTAGGCAAAAAAGCCCCTGAAGTACTCAAATGGTGTGTTGATTAAGATACTGTTGTGGAGGAAATCAGGAAACGGTGGGGTAGTCCCACTTTTCTCAATAGCTGCTGTTATGGCCTTGGGAAACTGTCTCCCGAACTATTTCAACTATGTATTAATGGTTTAATGAAGTCTGTGAGGAAAAACGCCTTATAGTTTACTTCTGAAAGAGATTGTTCTCATGGCATGCTTAATCTTCATTGCTAAAATTAGTGGACGTGTGAAGCTTGCATTGCAGAGGTCACTGATCGATTAAGTCAGCAGCAACTACCAGCTGCCTGCACTTAACCATACTTCATCAGGGCGATGACAGGGCTGGTGTGCCAGGTCTATGCCATGGTGAACTATGAGAAGCACAGTTCCTTCCAAAAATGTTGTTTGATAAGGAAAGTACCCTGGCACCCATCTTGTTCTTGTTACCCTCCTCACCTACTTCTTCCACCCTTTACATTGTCTGATAATCCTTCTTCTACCATATCCCTAAACAGTTATAAAGTTTAGGAAAGAAGTTCAGAGGTACTTCACCATAGAAATACAGGCGAACCTGATAAATGTACACTTGTGTTTGACTCAAAATGAACAACTTTGGATTCTACCTAAAGGGACGTGAACAAGCCTTGGAAGTTACGAAGGAATTGTTTGGCCTTAATTCTTGCCGTGGAGACTGGGCGTCTGCCAAGACTTTACTTTGAAATTTCTGTCTTCTGTTTCTAATCTTAAGGCATCATAACATACAATTCTTTTGCCACTAGTCCAGTTTATTCTTTTATGATGAGGAAGAAGGCACTTTTAAATAACAATTATTTCCACTATAATTAAACAAATCTTCTTTTGTTTGCATTATATTTGTTACTATATTGTATACACACTCTGCTTGCTTAAACTTGCCCCTATGACTGTGCCACAGGAACTTTCTTTAGAAGTTTTAAAGTCTTTGACTTCTTAAAGTATTAATGGGATTTGCCAAAGTTGTAGTATCTGAATGCTTGACTAGATACAGAAGCAGGACAACAGCTTGTTCACACAGCTCCTCCAGCAAGCATTTTTCCCTTAGACAATCTTACGTTCATTTGAAGTGCCAAAGAATTAAAGGAAGACGTATTTGGGTTTATTCCTGAATATAACAAGACCAGACATCTCACAAAGTTTACCTTAAGGTTCAGATACTAGAAAAGTATGCAGCCGTTTGGGAGAGCTTAGATTATAAAGGATTAGTCTGAACCTAAGTGACTTTTGCCTTTTTGTCCTTTTCTGTTCCAGTGTCCTGGAACAAAATAATTCTGGTACTTTACAGTTTTTGTGCTTAACTATGTATGTGATTTATGCTCATACCTTCAGTTATTGATATAAATTTTGAGCTAAGATTTTTGTGATCATTTTAAGAGTTAAGGTTAGAGAGGACCTTCCTCCAAATACAGTCACATTGGCAGTTAGGGCTCCAAAATATGAATTGGAGGGACATGATTTAATCCACAATGCTCAGACTGGAAAAATTGAGAGAATTTGTTTTGTCACCAGTAAATGTTAAAAGAAGCTCTCAGAGAAAAGGAACATGATACTGCTCAGAAATTTTTATTTACATAAAGACAGGAAAAGTGTTAGAGAAGGAATAAGTGAAGGTTGAAAAAAGGTTAGTGCTGTTTTATAGTTTGGAAAATTACCCTTAAAATGATTTTTTGAAAATCAGAAAAACAAATGAACATCATAATAATTACAAAAACACTGCGTCCTCACAATTTTAAAAAAATTTTTGTTATTAAGTAATAAAAATTAGAGACTCAAAAGATGTTGCAAATACAGTTGAGAGGTCCTATGTACACTTCACCCTGCTCCCCCATAGTAATTTTTTATCTAAAAATAATTATCAAATGAGGAAATTGACATTGAATGCTCACTATTTGAAACAAAAAAATCAAAGATGTAAAAGTGCTTACGTTAGCAATATGACAATAAACAAAATTAACAGATTTGTAGGAAAAATGATTCGTGTAAGTGTGCACTGGGGCACATATGGAATATGTCTTATTTATAATATAAATATTTTCATATTGTAATTATTTTTTGAGGTAAATTTTCAATGTGTTTCACAAAGAATAAGTCTTTGTCTCCATAGACTGGGAATTATAAGCCAGTGCATAATATAAAGAGAGGCAGTCCATCAAATTTAAATATTTTTATTATTTTTTTAAAGATTTTATTTATTTATTTTTAGAGAGAGGGGAAGGAGGGAGAAAGAGAGGGAGAGAAACATCAATGTGTGGTTGCCTCTCACACACCCCCAACTTGGGACCTGGCCAGCAACCCAGGCATGTGTCCTGGCTGGGAATCGAACCAGCAACCCTTTGGTTCACAGGCTGGCAGTCAATCCACTGACCCACACTAGCCAGGACAAATTTAAATATTTTTAATTGTCAATATTCTTGCTGGGCATTTTTTTTTTTTTACTGAGAGGGGTAGGTTAAAATTTTTAGACTAGTCTGTCAGTAATAAAGGACAGTGATATCCTGGCCTTTCAGAAATATTATACATCCATTAATTTATAGATGTAATCTCAGTATTGGCACTATCCAACAAGAAACTTTATTTTTCCTCTCAAAATTAGTTTACATTTTTGCCAAAGTTTCTATAGTTTATTTATAAGAAAAAAATATTTTTTCTCTATTTATTTTCTTTTATTGAATGGAAATGTTTCTCTCTTTTTTTTTTCTATTACGGATTTCTTTGAATTGGGAGGATAGTTTATGAGAAGTTTAAATGTTTAAATGCTTTGTCAGAACAACAGCAATAATATACTATTTGATTTATATACTAAATGTTATAACCAGAAGTGGCATATTCACTGTTATGATCTTTTTCCTATATAAAACAAAATTCCTTAGCCTCTTTTGCTATATGTGCCATATCCAGTGTGAATCTTATAGCACTGAAAACCTTACCAAACATTCTTTTTGAAAACAGATCTGTTATACATACGAATAAGAGGAAATCTTGTGTAAATTAAGCCATCCTGATATAGTTGTTCAAGCATTTAATTTATAAATAAATTTATAAATTTATAAAATTAATTTATAAATTTATAATTTATAAATTGAGGAAGCTACATTTTGATCCTACCTTAAATATGAATTTGAGCAAAATACTTAATCTCTCTGAAATTCAGTTTCTCCTTTTATAAGTATAGAAAAGCCTGCACGGCACTGGAATGAGCTGTTCAAGTCACACACCAGTACAACTGGTGGTCTGAAATAGAGATAAAGAAGAGTTAACAGCAGGTTAATGAGGATGCCCTGTGGGCCATCTATGTGTGAAAGACTCACAGCCTCATGCTATGTTTATACAGAGCTTTTCCGGTGGTATAAATTGAAGGCTTTCTCTTGGGTGTTAATCTCTGCTTTCCTTTTGTGGCTGTGTTTTGTTGCAGAAAAGACACAATCCTTAAACTTTTGCTTCTCAAAGTGTTCTGTGTAATATAATTTTAGTTCAGTTCAACAAGCTTTTTGAGTGCCCTAAGGGAGAAGTAAGAGTTATTACCCTGCCCCTGAAGGACTCATAACTTGCATGGAAAGTGAAAACAAACATACCCAATAAATTAGGTACATGCGCATACTCCAAACTTGAGGAAGTTCTCAGTGGCCCACAGAGGCACCCATCCTCAAATTTGGTTGGGTTGGAGACCTAAACACCGCTAATACTCACCTAGCACTCAGACGGGATGCATCCTGCCATACATATCATATATTAAAAAATTTAGATTAGTGTCTTTTAGGTCAATAATGACCTTTTTAGATCCAAATGGATATATAGTTATGAAAACTTTTACTAATATGTATCAGAAGGATGAAATTGCTCACGGGATTTGAGAATCCCTTTAATTTGAGAATTAAACACTTTATAGTAGTTTTGCTTGAACTTCCTTCTTAGGTATATAGTACAGTCTTAGTACTTAATATTAAGTGACTGGTTAGTCTTTAGAGTGTTTTACAATTTATAGGGGTTTTTTTCTTTAACTCTTTGTGTTTTCTTAAATGTCATCTTTCAATTACCTTTGGCCTGTGACTCCGTGACTTTCATAGTCCTGAAACCCTAAGACTTGAGAATTGGACAGGACTTCACAAAATCTACCCAAACCTCCTAGAAGCCCTCCCCTTACCCAGGGCTCCGGCTGCTGCTGCAGACAGCTTGAGAGAGCCCGCATTCTCGTAGAGGCTTCTCTGCCCTTATGAAAACCTCAGGGCAGCCTTCTTCCTGAGACTTCGCAGCTATGCAGTATCCCTCATTCTAGAAGATTAAAATAATCTGATTACTCAATGAAGTTAAGTACTTTCTCCCTACTCTGTGCACTTTCTTGCTGTGCTCCTTCCCACCTCCCAACCATTTTCCTGTGTATTCACTCCTTGGTTTGTTTACACTGTATCTTTTCACTTCTAAACCTCTTACACCTTCATTCCAATAAGAATGGCCCTACAGCTTCAACTATTGGGCAGCATGTTTTTCTTCAGCTCTGTGCCATGGAGTTCTGAGGGCACTGCTAACCCTGTAGCCCTCTCTAGTGGTAGCCATGCCTTCTTTCACATGCGTCACAGAATGACTGAGACATTTGATTGAGATGTTGGTTTTCTTCTAGTTCCTCATTTCTACTTATAGATCACTGTTCTTTCACTTGAGTGAAAGCTCCAGCCCCTTTGAGCTTCCTCATTCATCTCTATCACCATCAATCTCTCATTGTTGCTTTTGCAGTCAAACAGTTTATCTCTATTTACACTCATCCTCGTTTCCTTTTCTTCAGACTCAGGTGACAGGTAGCTGTTTTATTCAAGGCTTCTCATCTTCCTATGCCCTTGACTGCATCTTTTCTAAGGGACTTTGTTTCATTATTCATCTGTCTTTCCTCTGCTTTATCCTTTTCCTAACTACCTTAGCCTAAAAACATGTTCAGATCTTTCCTATCTGAGAGAGAAGAAAGGGGGAAGGGAGGGAAGAGAAATACCGTCCCTAGTCTTTCTCTAGCTATTTCTGATCGCTTTTCTTCTTTTCATCCAGATTCCTTGAAAGAATGACTTAGTAATTGATTGTATCCTTATTTCCTCATCTCCCATTCATTCCTCAATCCACTATGTTGTGCCAAACTGCTGAAACAGGGAAGGCCAGTAGATGTTTTAGCTCTTATTTTATTGGTTCTTTCCACTGCGTTTCACAATGTTGATTGTGTCCTCTAAAATTCTCTCTTCTGCAAAGGTGGTACTCTAACATTCTTTTTCTGTCTCTTTTTGTGGCTTCCTTTCCTACCCCCTAAATAGTAGGATCCCTGAAGTTTCTGTCTATAGAACTGTTCTCTCTACACTTTACCTGGGTGAACTCAACTCCTTTCCCCTCATCATATCTCTGCCACAAATGCTGTATGCCGTAGATACATACGAGTTTCTTGGTAGACATTTCCCCTGGGATGTCATCCCGTGTGGCCAGAGCTGTCAACATGTACGCTCCCTTGTTCTCAAATCATATCTTCCTCTTGTGTTCTCTATTTTGGTTGCTGGCATCACTCTGCCATGTCTCACATTCAGTCAGTCATCATGTGCCAGGGATTTTTTTCCTCCTAAATACTTTCAAACCCATTATCTTCTTACCATCCTAAATATTTGCCTACTACCTACCCATCCTCTTCTCTCTATCCTAACTACTACCTACTTGTCTGTCCCAATGTATTTCAAGATTATCACAGCGGTCTCCTAATTATTTTTCCTGCCTTTGGTGTTTCTCAAGTCCATTCTTCACTGAGCAGTTGGAGTTACATATCCAAGTGAGGCATCTGACCGTGTGAGCTCCCCTTGTTTAAAACTTTCCTGAAGTTCCTGAATCAAACATACATGCCCATTTATGACCCAGTCCCCATCCCCTTCTTTAGCCTGCCTTGTACTACTCCTTATATTTCAATTTAGCACCAAAGTGCCTGATACTCCCCATAAGCAAAACTGTTTCTCATCTTTGTACCTTTTCTTATGATGTCTCAGCTGTTTGAAATACCACTGCCCTTCCCTTGAATAACTCCTTTGTAAGACTCAGTTTGGGTTCTACCTAAGATGCCTTCTTGTGTTTACTTCTTGCTCCCCAAACAAGATTGAATGTTCAATAATAATAACCTGTACATAACTCTATCAGTGTAATTACCATGTTAGTTCATAATTGTGTGAATATCTCTTCCATTACACTTATTAACTCCTTGTATCCAAAGACTGGCTCATCATTATCGTTTGATTGCTAATGTCAAATAGAGTGTTTGTCACATGAAAACCCCATCCCTTCATTTTACAGAAGAGGAAGTCGAGATCCAAAGCTTACAACTCACTTAAATGAGTAAATCAAAATGAAAAATAGTTTAATTTTTTCAAAACTGAATTGGGAGGGAATTTAATAGGGCCTGTGTATAAATACAGTACTGGGGTCATACAAAATAGCACTTTTAACCCAAGTGAGATGTAACTAGTAAACAAATAATATCCATAGAATATTGATTAGGTGAGACATTGGAGGAGCTTGATTTTTCCCAACCAAATGGTGTCAGTTCCTAACATTGTGAAGTTCCATAACCAAATATCAGATACTTAAAAATTATTCTGAATACCCTGCAGTGTGGCTCGGCTGGTTGGGTATTGTCCTGCAAACTGAAAGTTTGCTGGTTTAATTCCCCATCAGGGTATGTGTAAGAAGCAACTGATCAATGTTTCTCTCTCACATCAATGTTTCTCTCCCTCTCTTTCCCCCGTCTTCCCCTCTCTCTAAAAATAAATGAAATCTTTAAAAACAGAAAAACAAATTATTCTGAGAAAGAAAAGTGACTCGTTTTTAAGTTGTAGTGTTTGTTGAGTAGTTCCTCAAAATCATTGAATACGCTTCATTACCCAAGATTCTTATAAAAATTAGATTTCTTTTTAAAAAATATTTTCTTAATTTATTTTCAACTAATCCGTAACTTCAAGAATGCATCTAACTTTCTTACTTGTTTGTTATCCCTCTCTCCCCTTCCTTGTCCTCCTAACTGTCAACACACTTCACCTCCGTTGTGGTGAGGGCACTGCGCCAGGCTCTGTTACATGTGTTACAGAGAAGAGATGCTATGGCTTGAGTTTTTTCCTGGTGGCTTCATGTAAGATGTTTATGCGAGGTGTCAGTGGAAACAATTATCTTAGCAGGATGACATAGCCTATTTTGCTTAGAAGTATCCTAATTTCTTGTGTAGGTTACCCAGTGGTCAGGTCAGGATTTCTTTTTGCATTCCTGTAGAGCAGATTCACATCATGCAAGCATTGTAGAACTTAGGTCACAATCCACTTAATTCTGCTGACTGCCCGAATCTTTCTAAGAAAGTAAGTCCTTCCCCTGTTGTTTTTATTTAGTTTCTTTATTGTGTTTTGCTGTTATAACCTGTAGTGAAGGTGTATAGCCAGTGGCTATAGCTCTTCCAATAGCTGCCTCTTAACTATGCTCCATCATGAAGTTTGTTGCCCATTCTGAAGTTCATGTGAATACCTGCATAGCCAGAACGTCACAGAGTTGTCACTGTTCTCCTGTCCCAGGAATCTGTTCCAAACTAAGCACTCATAAAAGCTTCAGGCCCCAAAGTCAGCCAGGGCCGCATGCTGTGTACTCCGACCTTAATGAAGCAGCTTCAGTGTGGTTTGGTAACTGCCCTTCCTTTTTCGTATTTCATTATGCCTTAAGGTTATAGGAAAACTGAATTTATCATGGAAACAGACTAAGCAGCAAGCATTCTGATGTGTTTACTGAGCAAATTATTATACCTGACAAAAAGTAATTACATGTACAATCAGGTCTGCAAGTAAATGGATAATTAAGGGTTAATAAATCGTCTAGGATAAGAGAAGTGCCTTTTAGGTTCTAGGACAGTAAACTAAATATATTTCTTATAAAATTTTTTGAGTAAAGAATATAAAATCTATTATAAGATTAGAAAGGTATAAAATGAGTGAGGATGCAAACCCCCTTAAATAAAAATACTGATACTGTAATATTCATGTATTTAATAGAGATCACAGAGATCCTTATTTTTCTTATTTCTGTAATGTTAAGTATGGTAGTCTAGTTAACTCTGCATTCCTTTGGGAACCCAAGGCAAAAATAGTAAAGGGTCTGTATTTGCATCTTAGGACATAAAACTGAGACCTTATGTCAAGAAAGCCAAACAAATGAGTGTCTATCTGAAATCCAGTTCACCACTTAACAAAAGGTTTCTTGCAAGGACTAAAAATTAAGGTTTCTACTTTTGTCACTGCCTGCTAAAGTATTACCAGAGAAAATAGCCCCCTTTTCTTCCTGAGGTAGCTGAGATTTAATATTTTTGGTTTGTTTCATTTATCTCAAGTGGCCTGAGTTTCAGTTTAAAGAATACAATGATAAGATGCCTCTAGGGGTTGAAGTATTTAGTTATAATTTTAGTTTAACTTTGTTTTTTGAAAAGCCAAAAGTCAGCATTTATAAATAATGGAAAATTATAAATAGTATATGTTACTTGGCTTACTAGAATTTTAAAGTAAAACATATTTGACTAGTTTTATTGAAGACTAAATTAATTCAGCTACTAGTTTCTCCAAGTTTTCACTTGCCTTATTTTAAATCACAACTGTGGGGAGGAGGGAAGAGTATATCCAGTTAGATGTTTACTAATTTCTTAATACTGAAGAAGTGGTAATTTCCTCCCCTTTTTCCTTAACAATTGTAAAGGAGTATGTAAAGAAACCCATCTGACTTTCTTCATCCAAGCTACTACTCTCTTCACTATATCCTGGAGTATAGACGTGGTAGCATGCAGTTTTTCTTCATTGGCTAATCCGTATTGTCTAAGTTCTTGTTCGAATTCTTCCAAAGTCAGTTCATACAAGCAGATCATAGTTTCTTCATTGCTTCAATGAAGCAAAAGGACACACCAGAGAGAACTGAAAGTCTAGTAAACCTCTCTCATTATGAGTTTCAAGGTTTGATTTCCTTATTGTTGGAAGTCTGACCTCCATTGGTGAAGTCATTTCATATGTGCCTGTTATGTAACTGTGGCATATGATGTAATTAATCTGGACAGAAAATTCAATGTATGACCCAAGAATATTTGTTTAACATGTTGGATGGTGGCAGCACTGGTTTACAAAAGGTAATCTCAAGAGCTGAACTTTCGTTGTGAAATGTTTTAGTACATTCTGCAGCACAAATTAAATCAGTCAATAAAATAGACTAGTCTGGCTTTCATAATTGTAAGATATTACTAAAAATTCAAAGATGTCTTAATTATTGATAGTTTATGAATAAGATATCATAGCCATCTTATTAGTATATAAGATGTGAGTTCAGTATAGACATAAAATTCTGTGTCAAAAGGTATCGTCTCAACATATGTTTACTTGGTTTTACTATATTCCAGGTACTGAGCCAAATGTGAAAATACAGATACTAAGCAAAATAAGTCACCAGCTTCAAGGCCTTAACAAAGTACATATTTAGGAGGAAAAAAAGGAACTTCAACTATTGGGATTTTAAAAAGAGGACATACATGGCTGAGCTAGCCATGAGTCACCCAACTACAAAATCAATTAATTGATATGTGATTCTTTAGCAAGTAGACAAACACATTAACCCATGATATCAGTATTCCGTGAGATATGTAGGGGGTGCTATGAGAACTTCAAAGAGGAGCAGCTAACCCAAATAAGATCAGGTGGTCTAGGAAGGCTTCTTGAGAGAGGTCAATCCAGACTTAAATTTTGTGCAATAAGTAAATTACTGGGATGAAGAAGGAGCAGAAGGGGACTCTACACAGAGAAGAACATGATAAGTGTCCTGGAGATCATCATGGTTTATAAGAGATCTATGAGTATTCCTTGTTCTGGAGTTTAAATTATAAGTCAGGAGAAGAAGCCAAAAGGTTGACCTAGATTAGGTGTATCACTTTGCATGTCATGTTAAGGAACTTAAACTTTATCTTGTAAGATTTGGGAAGCCACTGAAGATTTTAAGCAAATGAATGGTATGATCAGATTTGTATTTTAGCTGGATCTCTGGCATCAGTGTGAAGGTTGATTGATGTGGGGTATCAGAAGGGAGGGACAGAGAAGATGGGCAAGACCAAAGGCCTAAGTGAGGAGATATCCATATCAGAACCAGGATAGTAGTAGTAATAGGGATGCAAAGTGGGAAACAAGTGAATTCAAGAAATATTTAGGAGATTCATTGAAACAATTTGGCAATAAGTTAGATGTAGGAATTACAAGAGAGGAGTCACAGCAGACTAAGTCCAGATTTCCGGTTTGGGTAATTAGGTTAAATGCTGCCATTGAGTGTATGACCCATCTTACAATGTCAGGAAGCTGAACCAGATACTCTCAGCACTGAAGGAAAACAACCCATGTATCATGTATATGTGCAAAGGTACTATCAAAATCAAAATCACACTCAAGTACAGTTGACCCTTGAACAATGTGGAGTTAGGGGCACTGACACCCCAACATAGTCAAAACCTGAGTATAACTTTGACTCCCTAAAAATTTAACTGTTAATGGCCTATTGTTGACTGGATAACCATACTGATCAATAAGATAAAACAGTTGATTAACACATATTTTGTATATGTATTATATACTATATTCTTTTGATAAACTAAGCTAGAAACTAGAAAATGTTTTTTTAAAAAATCATAAAGAGAAAATACATTTATGGCAATTATTGGGAAAAAATCTGCATATCAGTGGACGGACCCACACAGTTCAAACCTGTGTTGTTCAAGGATCAGCTGTATTTGAGGTAAATCTACTTGAGGATACTATCTGAGATGCTTTTTTTTTCCTGTGTTGGATAATAATAGGGGTTTTTGGTTTTCAGAAATAGTGGATAAAAAAATCTTGTTAATTATTACTACCTTTCTGCATTAATAAAGAACTTTTAGGAAACTTTCATTAAACACATTGTTATTTGGGATCAGATACATAACATAAATATTTTAAATCCCAATAGCTAAAAGAATTATTTTAAAATTCAATTATATAAGATGCTAATATTTTTATGTTACTAAATGGAGAGTCAAAAGATACTCTTAAAAGTTCATGTAAAAAATTTTACTCCCAGTTATATACTCAAGAGAAATAAAAACGTGCCCCCATAAAAACTTGGACTAGAATGTTCATAGCAGTATTATTTATAATAGCCAAAAAAATGTAATTTCATTAGCCATTGTCACCCCAATAAATCCAATAAAAAATTTTAACAAATAGCCAAAAATTGGAAATAACCCAAATGTTTATTAACTAATGAATGGATAAATAAAATGTGGTATATCCATACAATGGAATATTATTTGGTAGTAAAAAGGAATGAAGTAATGATAACACCCTATAACTTGGATAAACCTTGAAAATATTAAACTAAGCAAAAGAAACCAGTTGCAAAAGACTACACATGACTTTTATTTCGGGAGTGGGGAGTGACTGCTTATGGGTATAGGGTTCTTTTGGGTGATAAAATACTCTAAAATTGATTGAGATGGTTGCACATCTCTGTGAATATGCTCAAAACCATTGATTTATACACTTTAAAAAGAAAGATTGTATTGTATGTGAAATATTATCTCAAAGATGTTTTCCAAAAAAAGTATAAAAAGTGATATAACAAGAAATGGATGTTTTTTACATTAAAATTGAAAAGCAAAAATAGAGAAAGTTTGTGATAACTACCAAAAACAGGAAAGTGGTATTAGTAAGATAAACCCTCATATGTAATAGCTGCGAGATAAAAAAATTAGAAAAATAAGCATATTCAGAGATATGAAGGTGATCACCAGAATTAATACAGGAGTCAAAATGATTGCTTCTTCCCTGCCTGGTGTTGCTCAGGGGATTGAGTGCTGGCTTGTGAACAGAAAGGTTGCTGGTTCCATTCCTAGTCCGGGCACACGCCTGGGTTGCAGGCCAGTTACCCAGTAGGGGGTGTGGAGAGGCAACAGATATCTCTCACACACTGATGTGTCTCTCCCTTTCTTTCTTCCTCCCTTCCCCTCTCTCTTTTAAAAATAAGTAAATAAAATTTAAAAAAAAAATGATTACTTCTGAGAATGAGGGGTAGGGGGACAGAAGACTATTGGTTTTCACAATATGCCCTATTTAATTATTAACCATGTATTACTTGATAAAATGATTTTAAATAAAATATTAACCATATAAAATTAATACGTATGTATCTGTATGCCATTTTATCCATGGTAGTGACCAAAAAATTCAAGATAAAGCAAATACAGATGTATATAATCTGAGGATGTAAATTCCACTCATTGCCTCTTTTTCCCCAAATTCCACACCCACCTAGTAGTTATCTAGGACTAATACATAGCTTACCATCAGAAATACTTTAAGAACATACTACTGCTGTGCACAGTTCATGTGGGTGGAGTGACCTGAAGAGACCAGCGCGTTTAAACGACCTGTACAGCACAACATGCTCAAAGCTCATTCATGGTTCTCAACAGGTGGAGTGGAAGGCTGCCTGAGAGCAGGTTTGGCAAATGGGACGTTAAAAGAGGGCAGGTGTGGGTTAAGGCTCAGGTGTATCAGAGACCCAAAAGGCATCCTGAGGGCAAGAATTGAGGGGACAGAGTGGAAACGCAATACTGCTTCTTTCTAATTTTGCCCCAGCCCTTTCTGTCTGCTATGTAAAATTCTCTTCTGTGCTGCATGTGGAGTTTCCAAATGTGCTATTTTCAGATAGCTGGAAAGAGGGTAAAGCCAAATACTTAAAAAATCATATGGAGCTCATCATTTGATTGCAACCTCTATTTAGAAAAAGGACTTGCATTTTCCCCACCATGGCTCATTTAGTAAGACCCATTTTTCGTAAATCCCCAGTGCCTGATTACTCATATTTCTTCCTCAAAGCTGCATTATGGTTTAGGATTCTTGTTGTTGTTTAAATCTCAGAAGTGCTCTAGGAACCCTTGTTTCGGCTTTGTTTTTGGAGGCAAAGGAAAAATGATCTCCTGGTTTACTTTTGGAATCTGCAAAGCATCTCTGAGGTCCCAGGTGGATTTGGCGTTTGGAAAAGGGACTTTGGGGGACTAAGGTTGACCCTGAGCCCCCAGGTCACTGTTCACATTTACAAAAGCAAACCTGGTATCCCCAATTGCTTTTCTCTTGAGGTTGGCTTAACTTTATTTATCTTCTGTCTTGGGTCACTGCCCCTGAGGTGCTTCAAAAGCAAAACCCAAAAGACCCCAAACAAAGAAAGCTAAACCAGATTCAAGGAAAAAATGACCTGGCACTCTGGGTTCACTTTTACAAAGGGAAAAAGTCACTTCGAGTTCCATAGAATGGTTTTAAGTTGGCCTAGACTCATTGTGTCATTTGCACAAAGTGATCTCAACAGGTCTCAGACCCCAAGTTTCTGGGGTGTAGCTCTAGAGTGAGACTTAGGGTGGGAAACTGTCAGCAAGCTAAATGTGATGACACAAACGGATTCTTCAGTGATTCAGCTATTTTGAGCATATAAATGGGACCACCCATGTAACCATTTCTTTCCTTAAGCTGAATCTTTTCTCTTTGGTGGACACACACAGGGAATGCTAAGGAAGTGAAACTTACAACTTACTTACAAATATTGGCATAAATCCACTTTATGTTATCAGATTAGTTATGAAGGGTATTTTTGAATCCTTGGTGAAAAAATAGTTAGGATACTAATTTTAGGTAATCTTATAAATCATGGTGAGATAGAATTGAGGTGCATTATTTTGCCATTCATTTTTATATGATCCATACTTTGCTTACTTCCCAAAAGGATTTAAGGTGGAATTACTTTACTTGACTATTGGAACAAACCCAATTATAGAACTTAATACCAATTTTCATTATAATATGCCTGACTTTATCCTTTAATAAGTAATTGTAAAATTACTTTTGGATAATCTAGGGGAGATTTTGTTTTGTTCATATTTGATCTACATCTTTGAATTTTTGGTATGTGTATTAACTAATAAATTCATCTGTTGAGACTGTACCTTACTGTTTATTTACAAGACTGAGAGATTTTATGTGATTAATAATAAATGTATCATTTATGTATTGCCATCTTAAGGAAGCAAAACTGTACATAGAGAAGCGAGGTTTTTCCGTAATTTAGGTTTTAATATTAAGGATATAGTGCATCCTGTGAAACCTGACCGAATGTGAGAGGCTGTCCCCAAGGCAATGACTGTTTGTGTGGAGTGAAGGTGAGCGTCCGTAGCTGTGGCTGTCATCACTCCAGTTGCCTCATCCCTTCCTGTCACTCTCTGGCTCCAGGGCAGTCACGTTCTTCTTAAACCATCCCAGAGATCAGGGATCACGCATCTTGGTCAAAGTAGTCATGGATAGCAGCCTATGGAAATGGGCTCAGTCTGTAAATCTGGCCTGGCATAGTGTCAGGTTCGTAATGTCCTAGTTTCATGGTACATCTTTCACTTCACTAGAACTGTACTTTAAAAAAGGAGAAAGGACCTATAGTTGTTACAGATAAGGGGCACTGGTAGACATTCAGAAATGTTAGTGCTCCTCCTCTAGGAAGAACGTATACTTATTCCACATTAGACCCAATGCTTTACTGTGGTCTTTACCAATGCTCCGGTGAAATCCTGGGAGAGATGCAGGGGAGTCAGTTGTCTGCGTTCATTTGCCCTGGTTTGTCTGCAGGCCAACACGGGGCCTTCTTCCGAGGGCTGTCAGCACAAGCCAAAGTAGACTGTAGAGTGCTCATGTTTTGTACTCATGAAGCTTAAGGAAAAAGCCGAAGTAAACTTGGAATAGTGTTCTGGCATCATCAGTTGGTTTTATCTTGAATATCTGCTGAGTTACACCCCATTGGACACATTTTATGAGTTTTCCTGCCTAGTTTTGCGATGTTTGTTTCTATTTACCTGCCAGTGCAGTATTATGCATTTGAAAAATCCTTACATGCATGGAAATGAGAAAGCAGAATAATGAGATCGATGTGCTTGCAGGCCCCATATTTCTTCTCCATGTACATCCCTGTACTTCAGGGCACAGACACTGAAATGGTGCTCAGGTCTCCAGCCACTGGATTCACGGGCTGAGAGTAATGAGCAAGCAGTCACTGGCTCCTACATAAATTAGTAGTTTCTATTTATTCTATTAAATTGATAGTAGCTTCTTCATGTGTTCCTGTGGTTTAAAATACTAGGATTTAGTATGAATAGATTTTTTTCTGTATAATTTCTTCACATTAACATCAAAATATTACTTGTTTCCTTGTTAACTGCCTCTCTGCCTTCCCCACTTATAGTGTAAACTCTTCAAGGACAGGGACTTATTCAATACTGTATCTCTGGTGCGTAGCACAGAGGCTGCCTCCTTACAAGTGGACTGTCAGTATTTGTTGAATGAATAAATGAATGTTATCTAGGTCCTTGGCCCCTTTATCCACATTGGCAATGCATCCCTTCACCGTTAACGTGCACGTTTATGCAGACTTCCATAGATATCTATAACTTAAACTCTGCACAATATGTATTTCTGTAAAGGGTTAGTGTAAATTCAGAAGCATGTAGATTATTACATTTGTCTACATGTGGGCAGGTAGGTTAAGTTTGGTGGTTCCTGTCATTTCTAGTGATGAGAGATTTGCATAGGAGTGTCTGGCCATATGTGAAAATTGTAAGCATAATATTTCTTTATCTAGGAAAGTCTGTTTTTGTGCTGTAGAAGAACCAGTTCTGTATTCACAGTTGGAGTTGGTGTAGGTTTTAAATTAATTAAGTGGGCTCCCCCTTTCCCACCTGGGGGTAGATCAGCACAAGAGAAAAACAGACTTAGTTTAAGGCCTCTTCCTCTTGCAAATCCCAAAGGTCATGTTGCTAATGCCTTTTGGAAAGAAAGGGAGATTACAGCAGTATACAGTTATTAAGTGTTACTTTCTGCCAACCGTGCGCATGCCCACACACACTTGTGCAAACGCATACCTAACCTGAAAGAGGAATCCTTCAAAATGAGGTTTTTGGCAATAACTCTACAAGGAGTATTCATTATTGAAATTTAGTATATAAATATCTAAGCCTCATTTCCAACTGTAGTGTTAATACATGTCCACTGTAGAATGTTATAAATATAAAGAAGACAATAACAGTTACCCATAATCCCATCATGTGAATAACAGCCATTCTTAACATTTTCTCAAAATTTCCTCCAGCCTTTTTTTATGGGTTTTTATGGGTTTTTTATGGGTAATTTTAGTAGCAACATTTATTATAAGCATCTTCCCAAGCTATTTAAAATTCTGCATAGACATCAATTTGAATAACCACATATTTGTCTTACGGACATACCCCACTATTTAATCACTCTTAATACTGAGATTTAAGCTGTTTTTCTTTCCTTCAGTGTTTTGATAACACAGATAACATTTTTGAGAGAACATCTTTGCTCATAAGTTTTCCCCCACTTTTATTATTGTTTCCTATATGGCCATTTTTGTAAGATTCTTAAACATATCACAAAATCACACTGCAGAGAAGCTACACCAATTTACATTTTTACCATGGGAGCATATGAAAGTAACTTTTCCTGCTTGTGAAGGGAAGGAAAAATGTACTTGCTGCAACAGTTAAAAATTACATAGAACTTTAAAAAGTTCCCTTTTCTTTTGTAGACAGTATATTCCTTTAACACCATGTCAGTGTAGTTTCTGCAGCGGTGTTTTAAAATTTGGTATGGCCTAGAATATTGTTGACAGAAAATAGAGTGGCTTTTAAGATTAGTACTTGATAATTTCATGATAGAATTTTCCTCCTTTTACAAGAAATTCTGTTAACAGCTGTAATAGATTAACAGCTGTTGGGTGTTGGAAAATAGTCAAACAAGTGCATTACCTTCCTAAGGAAAAGCTAGTTTCTTGTAACCTTTCTTCAGGTTTTAACCAGGGCAGAAGCTCTCTCTCACAGTTATGGGTTGGCTCACGTATCCTAAATGCAAACACTTCATTCATTTGAAAGCAAGAGCAGCACACTCCTTAGTTATAAAGTGAGTTAAAACAAAAAAGAAGAAATAATATAAAAACTGAAAGAAGATAGTAAGTACAGCATTTAGTTTTCTGAAACAATTCAAATGGGGATAGGAAGTTGGTTTTAAATGGCTTAAGGGGATTAGGGTTTTAAAGTTGGATGAGGAGTTTGGTGCTTTGGTTTAGGCATGGCATTGCTTTTAAAAGATTACGTCCATATTTGACAACAGTTCTAACTGGAGATTATAAAGCAAATAGTCGATTTTAAAACATTATGGAAAACAAGAGGGTTTCTTTTTTGTTGTTGTTTGTTTATACAAAATGATCGCCTAGAGTTAACATGCTGAGTCCTGAAACCCTCTTTTCATAACACTGCTGCGGATCTATCACCAGGGAGAATCCAGCAGAGGTTGTTTAATGCACTTAATTGAGATTATCTTAGCTTTTGGTTTAAATTACTTTGGGAAAGTCTAGATGCAAATGGCTTCTTAGAAAGGTAAACATACTTAACCTCTAAGAGAAAAGGTTCAATTTGAGTACTTTAAAATTCTTCAGTTAGTAGCACCAGCTCTTATTAACTTTGAGTATGACCTGAATAATGTGGAAAGTTTAAATCTCTACAACTAATATAGTTAATATAACTATATTAATGATGTTTTCATTATTTTACAATAATTTGAATGTGTAGTCAAGTGTTAATTTCAAAAACAAAAAGATAATAAATTCTATTTTGGTTATAAAGTATAGTTAATGAAGTTTTAAAAATGAATTTCCTTATTCTGTTTTATCTAAGAAGCAGGTCATATTAAAATGGACTGAGAATGGCACATACTTTGTGTATCAGCTCTAGGTAAACAGTCAAAAGTTGGTTTAACATTTCCCCATCTTTCTCAGCTCCTTGACCTGTTTATGGTTTGGGATTGGTCTACTTACCTAGCTGATTATGGACAACCAGCTTCCAAGTACCTCCGGGTGAATCCAAACACAGCCCTTACTCTTTTGGAGAAGTGAGTATATTCTGAAAACTTTTTTACATAACATTGAAGAACTAGAAATTTTCATCAAAAGAGAAATGTCTAAAGGGAGCTTAAAAGCTTAGTCCATTTTAATGACCAAAACATAAGCCTCTTTCTTGTCCTTTAATGTTGATGTAGTTTTATATGAGATTGCTGTTTATGTTTATATGAACAAAACATTTCTCCTATTGTATGTGCAGCAGCAGGCTTAATTGGCCTTAGAAATCTGTTTACTTGAGACAAAAGAGAATTGGAACTATTTTTTTATACTATAACATAGGAAATAAGTTATTTTGTAAAATATGGCTAGGAATTGGAATATTTGCTACCAGCAAGTGCTATCAAAATCCCACCATTGTGGACTTGGGGTTTTTACAGGTAGATAAGTGTGTGATTTTAAAATGATGTGCTAAAAACTGAAGTAACAGGACACTTACTGGGGTATCCCATCCAATTAAAAATAATACAGGTTTAGGTGTTGGTTTTCCCTCGATTATGTGGCAGATTTAAGTATCACCATTAAAATTTTCAGTTGTTGAATTAAAAGTGTAACTGATTTTCCCATATTTCAAAATATCTGTGGTATATTTTACTTGAGAAGAAAAAGAACTTTTTAAAATAAACATAAATTTATTTTACAATACCATGAAATACCACTGAGTCAAAAAAAAAAGATCGTTTTAAATTTTCTAATGTTACTTTTCCTTTCACTGCGTCTTGCTATGAATATGATCCACAGAGTTAACAGAGGGTGTGTATTTTAGTACACTTTATGGAATGATACCAGAAAATAGATATTAGAAAACTTAATATGCTTTAGACTTATATATTAATGCAAAAACACCACTTTATATAGAATGTAGAATAAAGCTGCTAATTTTATGAGTGGTTGCCATTTCAGTAATTTTATTAATACTTATTTTCTTTGAAATATATTTTTCAAGTGTAGGATTAGTGTGAAATCATTCAGAATGCGCCAAGATATTTTACTTGTGACAGTGTAGCTTATAATTTCCTTTTACTGAGCTTCTTTATTCACATATATTCCTAGGATGAAGGATACTAGCAAAAAGAACAATATATTTGCGCAGTTCAGGAAGAATGACCGAGACAAACAGAAGCTGATGGAGACGGTCATGAAGCAGCTGAGAAGCCTGGTGAACGGTATGTCCCAGCACACGTAGGCTGCGCGCCCTGCACCCAGTGACACCAGGCTCACGAACGAACACACCAGCACACGCAGGCTGCACGCCCTGCACCCAGTGACACCAGGCTCACGACCGAGCACTGCTCTCTGACGGGCACTGGATGTGACAACAGCAGTTTGTTTGCAGAATTAAAAATACAACAGAGAAAAGACACTGATGAGAGCTGAAACAAGAAACAATAATAAATATCATTTGTATGGATTTTTAAATAATTGAGTACTATTTTATATATGGAAATGTGACATTAATTTTTTCACTTTTAAAAATATGTAAATCAGGTTAAAATTGTATATGAAACTGATTGTAAATACGTTAGAAAAACTTATGCCTCTACATATGAATATCTTTTTTATTCAGACTTCAGTGGTTTGTTTTTTTCATTGGTGTCTGGTTTTGGAATGTAATCGTGTCTGATTTGGGAATATTTCACGGTCATTTTCTGACTTTTAGCTTTTACTTTTCACCTAAATATGATTTAAGCACACAAAAATTTGCTAATTCTGCTGATTCTGAGGGAGAAAGAGACAAATCTTTAAAGGTCTCTGAAATCAAAATTGATTGAATTTAGTAAGAATGTGAATTATTTCTTTTCCTTGGGTGGTTTGATGTAATCATTCTGAATATGAAGAAAAGGTGTGGGATTTTCTAAAGATGCAATGTTTCTGTTCGGCAGGGTTAATATTCCTAACTATATTGTTTGTAGCTGACCCCATTCTGGAATTTATTTGGTTTGGTTTGGGGCACGTTAAAAGAGAGGACAGGAACGCAGTGGGGCTGACCGCTTCAGGTGCAGCCTGTGCGAGGGTGGGTGTGTTCCTGCACTGGTTGCCGTGGGGGTCGGGTTACTTCTTCAAACAGCAGGTCTCGGTACCATATCCTCCTTGTGGAGACCGGCCAAACCGAACGAACTCCGGAAAACCTCCTAAAACGAATGTACATTTTTCCTTTGTGTAAATCACCGTGATCCAAACATCAATCTGATCCTTACTTTCTCTTCATTGTATTTATGCTGAATATTCCTTTTGCATTTTCAGGATTTATGCCTGTAAGAAACTTACACCTGACTCTGTGAAATAAATGTAAAGAATTATATGGACATTTCTTGATTTTGTGATGAAATATAAAAAAGGTTGAGCAAGTTTGTGAAAATGAGTTGCTGTTGCATGTATTCAGAGCTTCCTGATTTAAAACAACTGCTTCCTTTACAAAGGTTATTATTCCCTAGTTATTGGAATAGGGGTATCACCAAAACAAAATAAACATTCATTCTTTTGACTATATCTTATCCTAAGGTTTTTCACATTTTAAAAACTATTTCATGGAAAACATGGTAATTCTTAGAAGGCCCTGGAGGAGTGCGAACGACTAGCTAGCTCTTTGAAGACTGTGGAATGCGACTGTCCCTCTCGCCCCTTACCCAGCCCTTCAGGGCAGGGGGCCTCCGGGCTTTGGCAAGGCGTCCAGGATTCCGAGAGACCCGGGCTTTGCTCTGCTTGGAGCCGACGGACTGAGGGTCGTCAGCTGGAACGGTCTTGAGGAGTTCACCTTACTTTACCTCCCCGTCCTCTGGTTGCACCGTAGGGACCGAGATGCGCGAGTCCTTGGGGCAGCTGGAGCCCTCAAAAACTAGAGGAAACAACCCTGTAGACTGGCCCTCTGCAAAGGAAGGAAATGGTGAATTTGGTCCTTGAGACCCCCAAGGAGCCCAGGGATATCTGCCCCTCGTGGGCTTCGGTCAACAATGACACTACCATCTTTTCAAGGATTCCTGAAGTGGTGGATCAGAGACCAGGGATGGATGGGGAATGTCAGAGAATCTCGACCGTCGCTATACTTGTAGGCGCCTGCGATGCCTAGGTTGGCATCGAACACTGCAATTTCCCAGAAAGGGGACAGGGCAATTGGGAGAAACCCCAGCACTTAGCCTTGGAGTGCCGGGAGCAGGAGAGGCACCTCGAACTAGATGTTCGAGGGTGTGAACCCCAGGGAGCAATTAGTGCTCGGCTTGCCCACCACAAAGCTCCTGCGTCCAGCCGGGAAGTTCTGGCGTGGAACCCGCAGACGCCGCCGGAGGGGCTGCGAGGGGCTGCGCGGGGAGCCCCAGCCGCGCCGCTGCGGTGGCCACGCCCTGCTCCTAGCCCCTCGGTGAGCGCGCTGCTGCCCACCGCCTCCAATCGGTACTGTGCGTAGAGCTCTTTAAATATGCATAGGCACGTCACGTCGTGTAGATCAGGATCTGTCCGTTGGGAGGGAGCCAGTGTCTATATAATGTGTCCAGGGTGGGCTGAGAAGGGTTAACAGACTGGGGGAGAGAGAGAGGCGGGGCGGGGGTCTACAGCCCCAGTGATCGAAGCCCAGGTTGGCAGTACCGGTAAGTTGCTCCCGTCTTTGCCTGCCCTTTTTGCTTCTATCAGAGTGCTGGTCCCCGGAGGAGGTGGGAGGCATGGATGCCAGGCGTGAGGGTCCAGAAGCAGCCTGCAACCTGAGAGGGAAAGTCTTGCGCTCTTGTGGGCCCCGAGGAAGGCATGTTCCCTAAGGGCGCGTGGTCACTGCTGTCTCACACTGCCAGTCTGCTTTGAGAGCCAAGTCCTTGGCCGAGGTTGTAACTCTCAGTATTGGCTCCCAAGCCCCAGGACCTTTCCGGACAGGACGGGTGAGCAGTACGCGTTGCCCGCTCCCTAGCTCTATCGCCCCAGCGCTCTGCGCTGCCTGCCCCCCCCCCCCCCCCCCCCCCCCCCCCCCCCCCCCCCCCCCCCCCCCCCCCCCCCCCCCCCGCAGGCTCACCATGTTCCCCTGCGGGCTGGGCTGCCTGTCTGTGCTGGGGGCAGCAGGCACCGCTCTGCTGTGCGCCGGCCTGCTGCTCAGCCTGGCCCAGCACCTCTGGACCCTCCGCTGGACGCTGAGCCGGGACCGGGCCTCCTCCCTGCCCCTGCCCAAGGGCTCTATGGGCTGGCCCTTCTTCGGCGAAACGCTGCACTGGTTAGTTCAGGTGAGCAGTCGGTGGTTCTCACCCCTATATGGCCCCTTCTGCACTGGCTCCCACCGGGCCCTCATCCCTCTCAGTGCTCCCAGGGCTCGTGGCCAGTCTCTACCCGTTGCCCTTAGAGTGTACACTGCCCTAGCCTTCGCCCACCTGCTCCCTCGAAGGGACCATCTGTCACTACAGTTCTCCCCAGCGCGATTTAAACACGCCCCGACACGACGCGGGAGTGAACAGAAGGGTTCTAGGAAGTTTGACGAGCAGTCAGAGAACCAGTTGTCAGGCGGCGTCTCAGCCGTGAGCCCTTGGATGCTCACATCCCCTTTCTGAGCCTTACTCTCCTTTCACCAATAGGAACAGGAGTATCTACATTCCTATAGCGTAGCTGCGACTCCCATTTGAGATTTTTGTAAGGCGTTAACGTTCCAGCCTGGAGCCAAGGGGGTTGTTACCCAGGGACGGTCGGGAGGCCTGGGCCAGATTCCCAGCGGCCCCAGCCCTCTTCGCTGTGCCTCGCGCAGGGCTCGCGTTTCCACAGCTCCCGCCGGCAGCGCTACGGGACAGTGTTCAAGACGCACCTGCTTGGCAAGCCAGTGATCCGCGTGAGCGGCGCGGAGAATGTGCGCACAATCCTGCTAGGCGAGCACCGTCTAGTGCGCAGCCAGTGGCCACAGAGCGCTCACATCCTACTGGGCTCGCACACACTGCTTGGCGCTGTTGGCGAGCCACACCGGCAGCGGCGCAAGGTGAGCCCAGACCAGAGAAGGGGCCACTGGGACCTCAGACCGGCGTTTCTCCTGCACCTGCTGTGGGCTAGGTTGGGACTAATTATTAAGGGTACACCACAAACCTGGCTGGGACCCCTAGTTAACGAGTGGGTGGCCTCGGGCCAGTCCCTTACCTTCTCCGACTTAGGTTTTTAAGGCGAGGATTAGGACTTAAAGGTCCTTTCATCTCTGACCTTCTGTACCTCTGATACCAGAAGCGCTGGAAACAGACTTGGAGGGTCGTTAGGACGACTTCTTGGAGGATGAGGCAGCTGGAGCCTAGATTGGTGGGAGGGACTGTACAACAGAAAAGAACTAGAGGGAATGCCGAGAACAGAAGCCATCACGTGTAGGTCCAGGCCACTTAGAAGAGGAAGAGGGCCCGAAATTGGCTCCTCTGGAATTGCCAAGCAGAGGAGGTTGTAGCGCTGCCAGGGCTCACCCCTCGTGCTCCCTACAGGTTCTGGCACAAGTGTTCAGCCGCGCAGCACTGGAGCGCTACGTGCCCCGCCTACAGGGGGCGCTGCGGCGCGAGGTGCGCACCTGGTGCGCAGCCCACCAGCCAGTCAACGTCTATGAGGCCGCCAAAGCCCTCACCTTCCGTATGGCCGCGCGCATTCTACTGGGGCTACGGCTGGACGAGACGCAATGTGCGGAGCTGTCCCGAACTTTCGAGCAGTTTGTGGAGAACCTCTTCTCGCTGCCCCTGGATGTGCCCTTCAGCGGCCTGCGCAAGGTACGACCACCCCAGCCCCGACCTTCCTCTTGCGGCTCTCTTGGCACGCGCCACGCGTCACCTCTGTTGAAGTGCCGTGGTGTGGCGTTGGGCGCTGGGGTTACCCTCTGCCCTGGCTTGCTGTGTGACCCGGGGCGGGCCACAAACCCTCTCTGGGCCATACAGGTTATGCTCCGGCCGCAGCAGCTGCGGGCCTCCTTTTGGATACTCTGTGGCAGGCGCCTGGCCAGTCTGCCCAGCCCCTCCCCAGAATGGCGCCTCCTGGCCGGGCCTCCAACACCCCTTTGGAAGCCCGGACGGCTGCAGAACGGATGGAAGCTTTAGGGCTGCAGACACGCCCCCGGCCCAGCCCGGCGCCAGCCCGGGTTGGAGAGGGGTGGGTGCCGGCTCCCCGCCCGCGGCCCCGGGCCCGCTAGTTTCCGGATCAGAGAACCGCGGCCTCTTCAGACTTCAGAGCTAAGGGCGAGGCCCAGGGAGTGGCTAGGAAGCCCCATCCCGCCCTTCCCTTCTCCCTGAGCTGGGGCTTCTCACTGTGCCAATGCAGTGGTTTTCAGTCACCTGGGTAAAAATAATAGTTATGTATAAAGGGGCATTATATGGGCTGAGCACCTTGGATACATTTCCTGATTTAATCCTTTCAACCTGCAAAGTGTTATTCTCATTTTGTTGATGAAGAAACTGAAGCTCAGACAAGTTAAATAACTTACCCAAGATCACACGATTTAGTAGAGGGCCAGTGAGGTAGGATTTGAACTCCATCTACTCTGACTAGAGAGTTCAAACCCTCAAATGCTTTTGTGTACTTGCTCCCTGAACTCCGGAGGGGCACCCTGGCCCTCTTGCCCACCACCTGGAGGCTGATGCTTAGAATACCCCATTGTGTCTTCTAAGCCAGAGCTTTTCTGGGTGCATCAAAGTGTCCCTTGCTCTCTGCACCAGTGCCTGCTGTCCGTGCCTGAGTCCAGTGCAAGGGAAAGGCAATGAGCTGACTGAACCCCCACAACTTTGTGCCCACATGGCCACTGATGGCTGTGTGACTCTGGGCAATTGCTTGACCTCTCTGGGCCTCAGCGTCCTATCTTAAGGACCAAAGAAACCATTTGCCTGCCTCAAAGGAGCTTGTGATAATCAAGAGAGAATGATGTGTCAGTAAAGTGGAAAAATTCCTGGGCATTTATTAAAACCCTTCTGTGTGCCAGGCATGGAGCTAAGCTGGGAAACTGCAAACACCAGGAACTCAGCAGAGCCAGAGCAGCTCTGGGAAGATTGGGGGTGGGGGGTGGGGAGGAGCCCAGGCCTGGTCCCCTCAGCCTTCCCACCCCACCTCCCTTCTCTCCCCGTGCATCAGGGCATCCGGGCAAGGGACCAGCTACATAGGCACCTGGAGGAGGCCATTGCAGAGAAGCTTCGTGGAGACATGAGTGGGGAGCCAGGTGATGCCCTGGCCATGATTATCCACAGCACTAGGGAGCTGGGCCACGAGCTCTCAGTGCAGGAGCTGAAGGTAAGTGGCAAGAGGTCTGGCCTTCTCCCCTCTTTTGCATTCCTAGCAGGGTTATAGCTCCACTTTAAGCCTTAGTCACTTCTCAGGGGGAGGGGAAAAGGAGACTAGGCTTCTAGACCTGACTCAGCCCCACCCACTCTCAGTAGGAGCCTAGAAGGCTTGAATCCTAGGCCCTTCTGGCCACAGACAACTCCACTCCCCCTCCACCTTCACTGCCACTCCTTGCCTTTGCCTCTGATGCCCACCCCACTCCCCCACCATGAAGCCCTCTTCACTCCTTTTCTCTACAAACCCTAAGGGCTCAGGGTCAAACTCCACATCCTCCTGGAAACTCACCACCTCCTGTGAGGCACCTTGGCACCTGGTACTGCTACCAGTCTGTCATTGTGGGGTTTCCCCAAAGAACTAGAACCGCTCCCCAAGTGTGCATAGTATGCAGTGGAGGTGGGGGAAGCTTGGACTGGCCCCCCAGGACCTGCTTGACCACCCAGAAAAACAGTGGAGAGGTTGGGGAGCAGGAGAATGTTAGAAATGGAAACACCTCAGCCCTTCTGAAAGCAATTCCCATCCTTGTTCTAGACCTCAATTTCCCCTTTCCACCTGCCTCAAAATGTGGGGCTCAGCCTTAGTTTCCTCTCTGATAATGGGGCTAATAACCTCTACTCTGAGTCCTGGGTGGCTGTGAAGTCTGGAAGAGTCCAGCAGTGGGCTCCCCCGAGTCCTGGGAGAGCCCAAGTGTAGGAACAGTTGTGGGTGGCGAAGGAAGTGGAGTGGAGAGCAGTGCACAGTTCCATGGCCTCGACAGGAATGGAAGGAGGTTGTCCCAGGTTTCAGGGAGCAACTTCTTTTCTGGTCTGGTATCCAGGGCAGGTCAGGCAGGCTACACCTTTTCATGGAGGATGTTAGAGCTGACTTCAAGGTCTCTGTCCTGGCTCCCCATCCTGTTCGGAGCAGACAGCCTTGGACTGGGCTATTCATTCCACACGTATTATATACCTAGTCGGTGTCAGGCTCTGTGCTGGGACTGGGGATTTAGAAATGATCAAAACACAGCCCTTCCCCTTGAGGTACAGGAGGGGTGGAGTACACTTTCATCTTGTGTACTCCACAAGAGTATAAACACACACCATGATTGCTGCCAGGAAGACAGGGAGCCAGGAGGGCAGAGGCAGGCAGTGAGGGCTGGGGCCTGGAGGCCCCCCTCTGTTTTTCCTGGGCAGTGCAGACTAGGAAGAGATTTAGTCCCTCAGCGGGACCACTCCACTAAGTAGGAAGAAGAAACCATGATGCCTGCTTTGGTGCAAGGCTGGGGCTGCAGCTGCGGGCACCTTCCTCAGTCCCACTGCAGTCATTGTCAAGAGCCCCAGCTGCGGTTGCGGGCAGCACCGCCACGCGGTTAAGAGCACTGGCTCTGAGCCTGCTACTCGCTACTGGGACCACTGGCTGCAGGGACATTTCCAGCCCTGCAAAAGGAGGGCAATTCTCACAGGCCCGGGGTGAGACTGGAATGAGTTATTATACTGAAAGCACTAAGAATGGCACACGGAGTAAGTTCCTAGCATTAGCTGGGAACCCTCCCAAGGCAAGTGGATAGGTCCTGGTTTTGCCCGCTGTTCTCGTGGCTTGTCCAAGTGGCAGGCGGGATTCAATTGCCTCCAGGACCCTCGCACGTAGCCGCCACAGTGGCACATCCCGGGCTCTCTGGCCTTTGCACAACGGTCACTTTGGGCCCTTCACATCTCGGTCAGGAGGCCGGAGCCCACTGACGGAGACTCAGCGCTGCCCGGGCTGTCTTGCAGGAGTCGGCTGTGGAGCTCCTCTTCGCCGCCTTTTTCACCACCGCCAGTGCCAGCACATCCCTCATCCTGCTGCTACTGCAGCACCCGGGGGCCATCGCCAAGATCCGGCAGGAGTTAGCGGCGCAGGGGCTGGGGCGGGCGTGCAGCTGCGAGCCCGGGCCGGCTGGGGATGGTGCGGGGCCCTGGTGCGACTGCCGCTGCGAGCCAGACCTCAGCCTCGCTGCGCTGGGTGCTCTGCACTACGTTGACTGCGTGGTCAAGGAGGTGCTGCGCCTCCTGCCGCCGGTGTCCGGGGGCTACCGCACAGCACTGCGCACCTTCGAGCTGGAAGTAAGTGCGCTGCACCCCGCCCCCATGCTGCCCCGCAGCCTGCTGCGGTGCCTGGACGGGTGGAGGTAGGGAGGTGGGGGATTAAGACCGCCAAGTCTTCTTCCCCCCCCCCCCCGCTCGGTTCCTCCACTTTCCCGCCTGTAAAATGGGCTGAGCCCTGTTCTATTTCCCCAGATCCGTGGTTGAGGGGCTCAGGCGTAGCACGGGTGAGCCAACAAGGTTAGGGACCCCATATACTTATACTTTTAGCAGCTGGGGAGGTCAGTCAACTCGATTAGATCCAAGTTTGAGAATAAAAACTTTTCTCCCCACAGCACCCCACTCTTAGCCAGTAAGTCCGGGTGAAGTACAAAGAGTCCCCCCAATGTCCCGTACCCTGCCCCCTCCTTCACAAGATCAAAGAATGAGCCTTGTTACCCATCCAGAGTCTCCTCGGCTACGGATTCCAGAAGAACTGGACGATGAAAATATGGATTAGAATCTCTTAATGGTCTGATCAGGCTGGCTTGGTTAGGGCAACAAATTTAAGGTCTAGGCCTGGCTCCATCTCTGTAAGACCTTGGGCAAGCCCCACCTCACTCAGGGCTTCCATTTATTCTGTGGAAGGAAGCTGCCTTGATCCCTTCCAGCTCTGACACTCCAGGTGGCACTGGGCTGTGCTACACACAATGGCAGAATCTGGGAGTGGAGCCCTCACGTGGCAAAGGTGTTTGCCTGAACAGCTGTCTCTGTAGTCCCCTCTTGCCCCAGCTCGGTTCCTGGGAGGCTCCAGGCAAAATGGGCATCTTCTTCCCTGACCCTTACATAAAACAGCAAACATCCGTGGTGAGCTGCAAACCAGGATTCTGGGGCACTGTGGGGACTGGGATCCTGCTCTGGAGGACCTGATCATGGGGAAAAAGGGGGCCAGGGCCTACAGCTTCATCCCAAATGTGGTGTGGAGTGATCAGTGGTCCTGGATGACGCCACAGCATTTTGGGGTTTGGGATTTGAGCTGGAGCAGCAAAGGGTGAGGGTGGAACAGCATAGCACTGAGAGCGGACAGCCCCCACAAAGGTGGGTGGATCAGTGAGGTGTTTAGAAGTGCGCTGGATATTGCATCTTGGAATTCAGATTTCATTCTGTGGGTGTTAGTGTGCCCTGCAAGACCACAGGGAAACAGGGAGGAGCGCAAGTCCCCCAGGGTGAGCAGCACTCAGGGGTCTTAGCCAACCAGTTTACAGGTGAGGAAACGGGCCCAAGGAAGAGAGCAAGAGAGCTCCTCTATGATTCTAAGATCTTCTCTCTGCCTGTCTGAGAGCCTCCTACTAGACACTGTGGAGTCTGTTCAGGCAAGAGAAGCAGATAGCCAGGGGGAAGGAAGACACATCAGAAAGTGAAGTAGTTCAAAAAGCTGAAGGTGCACAGAGGGAATATAAAAGCTGCTTTCCAACATTTTAAGGGCTCCCCAGTTTAATTCTTCTGTGCACCTTCTTAAAGTGTAGCTACAGACCTAAACATTATTGTTGTACAGCTGATGGATAGGAAGGACAGAGAGGCAGTTTTCAGTTCAGTGCAAAGAAAAACCTTTGTAATTGAGCTGACCACCGAGAAATGGGGCCTCTGTCATTTGCGTTGTTCCAGCCTAGACAGCTGGTAGGTGCAGAACTAGAATTTAGTCTTGATCTAATATCAGAAGAAAAAAGAAAGACAAAACCAAAACATTGAAACACAAATAATAACATCACATTTACTAACCACTAACATATATGCCAGACCCATTTATTTTATCCTCACAACAAAAAGGGTATTTTTGTTCTTTCTTTACAATTAAGAAACTGAGGGCTCAGAGAGATTGAGTAGCAAGCCCAAAGTCACACAGCTCACCACAGAAGGAACTGTGATCAGAACGCAGAGTGATCACTCTTGTACGTTCAACACAAATTCCTGCCAGTTTTCAGAATTCTTTGTGATGCACTCAGGGTGCAGGGTCAGTTTAGGCCCGGTTTCCAAGTACCTCGTGATCAGGCAGGTCTCCTCACCTCCCTGCAGGGCTACCAGATCCCCAAGGGCTGGAGCGTGATGTATAGCATCCGGGACACGCACGAGACGGCCGCGGTATACAGCAGCCCGCCTGAGGGCTTTGACCCTGAGCGCTTCAGCGCCTCGGGCCAGGATGCACGCAGTGCCTCAGGCCGCTTCCATTACATCCCCTTTGGTGGAGGTGCGCGAAGCTGTCTCGGCCAGGAGCTGGCGCAGGCTGTGCTCCAGTTGCTCACAGTGGAGCTGGTGCGCACAGCGCGCTGGGAACTGGCCACGCCTTCTTTCCCCGCCATGCAGACTGTGCCCATAGTGCACCCGGTGGACGGTCTGCGGCTCTTTTTCCACCCGCTCGTGTCTTCAGCATCGCCAGATGGGCTACACCTCTGACCCACTGCGCTGCGGGACATGACTTGGTCAGTGGCACTGGCACAATTGTAGCGCCACCCATCTGCGTTTCCTCAGTGCCAAGTCGTGCGCTCACTTACTCGTTCAACACACAGTCAACGAATGTGTCTCTGTACCCGACTCTGGGACTCTGATGGAGGGGGAGCTCGAGCCACCGCCACAGAACCAGAGAAGCGCCCAGGCTGGTGAGAAGGTGTCTTTTGCGCATTCTGTGCCCTTAGGAAAGAAAGGTTGTTGGCCAAGTTTCTTAAGCCCTTCCCAGGATCCCGAAGCAAGGATAGAAGGAACAGATATCCATTAGAGCTATGCAGCCTCTCCTTTCCGCGCTAAACCTGGGAGGGTGATTGGATCGAGAGGCTGCTGGGTATATTGTGCCTCGTGGACCATGCCAGAGCCCTTGCACGGAAGCGGGGACGCCAGAAGAACCTCCCTAGCCTGGCTTTGGGCCATAGGAAGACACACTGAGAAGGCGCCCAACGGAAGGCCCTCGGGCAGCCGGCCTCCACACGGTGCGCCATGGCCACTCAGCGGAAACTCGGAATTGTGGGCGTTTCCAGGGCTCTAAACGGCTCAACATCACTGGATTCTGCTGGTGACTTCTTAAAAGAAAAATTCCTCCTTCAAGAACTCCTTTAATCTTCCCATTTATATGGGAGAATAGGCACACTTATTCTGTAAGTCTGGATTATTTTCATGGGAGGTTGAGACATACTCAGAGAGGTTTGGGGTGTTTGTACCCAAAACAGGAAGGCCAAGAAGTAGTTTACTGGCAACGGTTGAGCGAGGAGGCTGGACTTAGTTGGGCTGCTAGCTGCTCCTGATGGAAAGGCATGGAGCCCAGGAAAGACTCCTTCCACCCCCAGCAAGGACCCACCTCAGCAAATACCTAGAGAGGGGCTGGGAGCTGGGGCAGCCTGGGACTCAGACTGTGGACAGACTTCCCTCTATAGCACACGATAGCCCCAGGAACTGGGCTGTAAATTATCTCCATGGTAGCTGGCTGCTGGGACCTTCTGGGTCACTACCTCCACCTCCTTTATTACTGAGGAGAAACTGAGGCAAAAGACCCACCTGAGAAGCCAGCGATGGGCTCTGCACTGCTGGGCCAGCGCTTTCCTTCACTTAACATGTCTCCTCCCTTCAGCTTCTGGGCCTGTAGCCATCATGTAGGTGGGACTCAGCCCTTTCATCCATCAGAGTGATCCCTAGGTGGGTTTAGGAACTCTCTCTGGTCCTTTGCAATAGAGGTTCCCATCAGCATTTAAATCAAAGCCAAGAGCCTCCAGTGTCTTAATTCCTAACAGCCTGAATCTGCCACCCATCTTTAGACAGGCAGGGGCAGCTGGAGTGATGGGGGAGCCAGGAAAGTTGCTGCCACTGCCGAGGCCCCAACTGACCCCTTAGTGAACCAGAAGGAAGCTGGTGCCCTCCTGACCTTATGCTTAAGGTGGATCCCTGGGCCAGGAGGAAAGGGGGAAGCAGCAGGGCCAGTAGCTCAAGAGCGCAGCAGGCCTTTCTGAGCCCAGCTGACACCTCCATAACCCCATCCAGGGCAATTCATCACCCACTGCTGACCCAGTACCGGCGCCAGGCTCTGGGCTTGGCAGGCCCCTGAGCCAGCAGAAGCGGAGAGACTGGGGCCTGCCCTCAGGGTGCTCTGGGGCTGCAGAGACAACAGCCAGTCCTGAGAAGCTCCACCAGGGTGACATGGCAGGAGGATCAGGTTATGGGGTTGATTCTGATTTAGGGAGAAAAGAGAGATAGGGGGGAGGGGGCTCTCAAGGGCCCTGACACTGAAACTCCTTCTCACAGACCTGGTTTACCTGCTCTGGATCCTGTACTAACTATAAGCCCCTGTAGGGGGCAGCTCCAATTTTACTCTAATTTCCCATTCATCCATTATTTTCAGTAATTTCACAGAATACGTGAGCCCTTTTTTTAGTAGCTCCAGATTCCCTGAGGAAGGAGCAGATGTGGTTCTTACCCTTCTGGATGTGATATGCTCACAAAGTGGACAATAAATTAACTAAAAATCGAAAGAGCAAGAATATGTCCCCTGGTGATAAGGGTTGAAGAGAAAATCAAACAGGCCTGCGATGCTGAGTACCTGGGGGCTACACTCAGCAGGGTGGGCCAGGCAGGCTTCTCTGAGGAGATGTCATTGGACTTTGCAAGGAACCAGCCAGCGATGGCCTGGGAAAAGGGCTCCCCAAGCAGAGAGAAGCGCAGGTATAGAGCCCCGAGACAGGACTGAATGTTCAAGAGATGGGAGGAAGGGGCTAAAGGGAGAGAAAAGGAGGAGGGGTGCTTCAGCTGCCCTAGCTCACCCTACACTCCTCCCCCAAGCACAAACTAGTCCCTACCCCCACCCCAACCCGGAGCCACAAGGAGATTGTTTTGTAAACATTTGGAAACATTTTGCTTTCCAGTGAACCAATTCCCCCTCCCCACCCACCGCCACCCAAGAAACATTGGCAAGCTTTCTCGATCAAAGTTCTCACTGGGTTGGTAATTTATTGACCCTCCCCCCCAAAGATATTTTTTATTGGTCTCCACTCACCCATTTAATCATTTTCTGCTGGACGCCCCCCACCGGACGCCCCCACGGGTCGCGATGGACAGATAGATTAAGACACACCTCCTCCCCTGTGGCAATTTCCAGCCCACAGGCCCCGCTCATCTTGTGACCCGGCGTGCGCTGAACTTGGCGAAGTGGCCCTGCGGAGTTCACTCTGATGTCACGGTCCGGCCTGCAGGGGTCACAGGCGGGTCAGGCCCGAGGATTGGGACTGGGCCCCAGGTCACGCCCCCGCTCGCTCGCTTAGCTCACCGGCCAGAGGCACTGTCTAGAGAGGGGTGGGCCAAGATTTCTGAGAATTACCTCTAGCGTCTGGCTCCGGTTCCTGCCGGCCGGAGCCCAGAAGTTGTCTGGCACCGGTTACCGTCGCCAGATCGTTAGAAGAAATGACAGTCGGAGGATCCCTTTTCTAGAGCCTCTGAAACGCCCAGCAGGGTTATTCGGAAACACTGCGTCCCCGAAACACGCCCCGTGGCGACCCAAGCTTGGAGCGTTGCGGGGTCTGCTCGCTCCCTAAGACTCCGCAGACATTTTTCGCTCCCGTAGGCTTTGGGGAGCCCCGCGGGAGGACCGCGTATTTAACAGCGCTCAAGATTAAAGAGTTTCCCATCTCCACTGGACGCTTTCCAAAGCGTGAGGTTGGCTCGTTCTACAGCTGGTGTTCAGTTTTAAACAAACGCACGTTACTCTGTTTCGTTTTCGGCCCCGCTGGTGCGTTCTGCGCCCAAACCAACGGAGCGCGTGGTGCTGCCTGGTCCGAGGCTGTGCGGTTTGGCCAGGTCGGAAACCGGGATTGCAAGTGCGCTTGCCGCGATGCCTGAACTCTGAGAATTGGCAGCACACTGGCTGCGGTAGCAGCTGATTGTAGTTGAGCAAAGGCCAGCAGACCCGCTTCCCAGCTGGGATACCAACACTCCCATAGGCCTGGGTTTAGAACCGCGTACCCACTCACCCGTGTGGCTTTACTCTGGATGGGAGCCGGGAGAGCGCAGGAAGGCTCCAGTGTCGGGAGTCCCGGTCACTCTAGTAGCGTAGGTAGCCTAGCGTGCCGGGAGCTGGGAACAGTATTTGCAACCAAAGGCCCCTTTTGGAAACTCTCAACCACCAGAAGGTATAGACAGGTCGGGAATGGTCACTTACAAATTAAGGAGGAGGAACAAGCGCTAGGGTGTGTGGTGATTTGCCCAAGGTGATGCAAGTAGAAATGAAGTCGGGACTCGACTCCCGGGCTTTCCTTATTCTGTCTGTCTCTTCATCCTGCTGGGGCTAAGGCTCCTGTTCCCCCGCGCCCAGAGGAGGCTGCACACCCCAGGGCCCTCGGAATCCGGCCGGCTGTGGCCAGATAGCAGAGCGCTGATTGTTCAGGTACGGAGGAATTGCCCCCACTGGGGCGTCAGGGTTGGGGCTGACTTGTGCAGTTTTGCACCTGGAGTCCTGAGGGATCTGGGAGCTCTCTTGTACCCTTAGGTTAGATCTTCCATGACTTCATGAGTGCTGGAGCCCTCGAGGGGGTTGGGGAACTGTGATCCCTGATTCTCCGGTCATGCCTGACTCCCCGCGGCTCTCAAAGGGTCCTGGCCCCCAGCTCTTTCGCGGAATCTTCGGAAGAGTCGGGAGGTCTTCGTTTTACTCTGCGTTCTGGACCTCAGTTTCCCCACCTGTGGGATAAGGCAGCTTGACGATCCCTGAACGCACTTCCCCCTCCTTCCCCAGCAGGTAAAAGGGAGCCCACGAGACGCCAGTAAATGGAAAACCAATGAAGGCAGCTCTGGTCTAGGACCATCAGTCGGACCCGACGGGAGGGATTCCACGGAGACCACCAGGAAGCCCAGGGCTTGGAGTTACCGCTCCCTGGAGCCCGGGTGGGCCCGTGTCGCCACCTCGGAGCACCGCACACCTTGGATGGGGAGCCAGGCAGCTACTAGCTCCATGCCCCAGGAGGCACGCTCCGAGAAAGCCGCCTCCGCGCCGCCTCTGCCTTGACGCGGAACAAACGGTTAAAGATTTTGGGCAGCGTCTCGCGGGGGGAGGAGCCAGGGACCCAATCCGCAATTAAAGATGAACTTTGGGTGAACTAATTTGTCTGACCAAGGTAACGTGGGCAGCAACCTGGGACTCCTATAAAGCAGGCGCGCGGCGAGGTTTGGAGTGCTGGTGGCGGCAGCAGGTGGCGCGGGAGGTCGAAGCGCGCCATGGGTCTCTTTGCGCTGCTGGCCAGTGCGCTCTGCACCTTCGTGCTACCGCTGCTGCTCTTCCTAGCCGCGATCAAACTCTGGGACCTGTACTGCGTGAGCAGCCGCGACCGCAGCTGCGCCCTCCCTTTGCCCCCCGGAACTATGGGCTTCCCCTTCTTTGGGGAAACATTGCAGATGGTGCTACAGGTAAGGGACCTCGGGGCGGGACAGGATACCTCTCTGGTCTCGGCTCCAGGCTTCTACTGAAGCCGAGACAGGCGCCCCGGGGAGGACGTGACTAAGGCTAGGATCTGGGAAGCCCGAGGCGCGGCGCTCCCCGGCGCCCCCTCACGCCTGCCTCTCTCCTCCGCTTTCCTTTCGCAGCGAAGGAAGTTCCTGCAGATGAAGCGCAGGAAATACGGCTTCATCTACAAGACGCATCTGTTCGGGAGGCCCACGGTGCGAGTGATGGGCGCAGACAACGTGCGGCGCATCTTGCTCGGGGAGCACCGGCTAGTGTCGGTTCACTGGCCCGCGTCGGTGCGCACCATCCTGGGCTCCGGCTGCCTTTCCAATTTACACGACTCCTCGCACAAGCAGCGCAAGAAGGTGAGGGCGAAGGTGAAGGCATCTGGACCGGAAGGGGGACCCCATTCGCAGGAGGGGTTTACGCAGAGTGATGCTGGGCGAGCACTAGCTGCAGGAGGCGTGGGCTAGGACTCTCTGCAGCCCAGCTTAGCTTTCCCAGCCGGGAAAGTGCCCTGGGTCTGGTGGCATTGGGTTGTCTGGAAGGGAACCTCGGAAGACGAGAGGAGTGGGGCCGGGTTTTAACATTCTCCCCTCCTCGGGGCTCAGGTAATTATGCGGGCCTTCAGCCGAGAGGCGCTCCAGTGCTACGTGCCGGTGATCGCCGAAGAAGTGGGACACTGCTTGGAGCAGTGGCTGAGTTGCGGCGAGCGGGGCCTCCTGGTCTACCCCCAGGTGAAGCGCCTGATGTTCCGCATCGCCATGCGCATCCTGCTGGGCTGTGAGCCTCCTCTGGCGAGCGGCGGGGACGCCGAGCAGCAGCTGGTGGAGGCCTTCGAGGAAATGACCCGCAATCTCTTCTCGTTGCCCATCGATGTGCCCTTCAGCGGGTTGTACCGGGTAATGGCGGCAAGCAGGGTGCGGAGCGAGGGGCTCGGGGGCTCGGGGGCACGGGTGCCCGGCTTCTGCTCACCGCGGTGCGCTCTCTGCGCTCAGGGCATGAAAGCGCGGAACCTTATCCACGCGCGCATCGAAGAGAACATTCGCGCCAAGATCTGCCGGCTGCAGGCTGCAGAGGCGGGTGGAGGCTACAAAGATGCGCTGCAGCTGTTGATCGAGCACTCTTGGGAGAGGGGAGAGAGGCTGGATATGCAGGTGAGTGACAGCTTCTGCGGGGGTGGGGGGGGCGGGACTGCGGAGGTTAGGTCCCTGGTTTTCCAAATACAATTCCTGGGATCCCCAGAGCGCCGGCTTGGGGCCCAGCTTCCAGGAGAGGACAGCTTTCGCAGAACCCCCTCCCCCCACCGCGAAGGGGCACGGAAAGAGTTGAGACACCGGGAGGGGAGCTGTGGAAGAAGCTGCAGCGGATCAGGGAGCGTTGCCTGGCCCTTCTAGGTGTTGAAGGGAAAGTCGGAATTTGCAAACTGTAAATAAGGAATCTTGGGCCATTTTAATACAATAAGGCTTCAATTCAAGAGTTCCCAGTACAGTAGGATTTTACCGGCCTTCTTGCTTCAGCTTGAACGAAGTGACGTTACATTCTGCTTTTAAAAAATGTTGCTTTCTTTGACTTTCTATCAGCAAAACTGAGTCCTTCTCCTCTTCCCCCTAGAACCCTCAGGTGGGTTGTAATTAATCCCTGTGTAAAATTCCATGGAGACTTGTAAAAGCGTTCGTCTTATTCTACTTTCAGGCACTCAAGCAGTCTTCAACCGAACTCCTCTTTGGGGGGCACGAAACTACCGCCAGCGCAGCCACATCTCTGATCACTTACCTGGGGCTGTACCCTCATGTTCTCCAGAAAGTGCGAGAGGAGCTGAAGAGTAAGGTAGGGGCTCTGGGGGTTCCCTATTACCTTAAGAAATCCCTCTGCCTCCTAGCTAACTTTGCAGTAAGTCTGCTGCCTTCCCTGAGTATTTGAAAGGGCAGGGCCCAGGGGTGGGTGGACTGGTGGGGACAGAGAATTTGCTTTGTGAATAAAAGGGAAGGAATTTTGAGCTGTGTTCCCACTCAGGCAGGGTTTGACCTTGTACCCCTACCCTATTGCCACCTTTTGCAGAATCTTGGAGATTTTTAGATAGGTTCCATTTTCTTGGATTGGTGTGTTCAAGGGCATGACTTCCCAGTGGGTGGCAGCAGGTGGTGGTGATGGGGGTGGGGAAGAAGCTCAGTGGTTCTAACTAGTGGGCAGCGTTCTCTTGGAATTGTAAATAAGATAGTGGCTTTGCGCCAAGGGGTGGAGGTGAATGGTCACTAGCTGCTCACTGTTTTCCCCTTCACCCTTTTCCATCATGGGGTCCCTTTGGGTCTAGTTGCCTCTTAAGCCTTGTTTGCATCTGCTGGCCTGATTTTATTGGAACACAAAATGACCATTCACCTCTGTATGACTGTTTTGACAGGGTTTACTTTGCAAGAGCAATCAAGACAACAAGTTGGACATGGAAACTTTGGAGCAGCTTAAATACATTGGGTGTGTTATTAAAGAGACCCTTCGACTGAATCCCCCAGTTCCAGGAGGGTTTCGGGTTGCCCTTAGGACTTTTGAATTAAATGTAAGTTAAAAGTTCTGCCCTCCTGTTTTGTTGTGGTTTTAAATCTTGCCTTGCCTCCCTGTGCCTTGGCTTAAATTCCTTAATGCTTTGGATGACAGTGTCCTGCCCTGTGTTTCAGCAACCTGCATGTCTGTCTCTCTACCCCTCCTACCCTTTCTTTCAACTCGTAACCCCTTCAAAGATATCAGCAATAGCTTTTTGTTGTCAAAAGTTAGATTCCAGTTTGTCAGCCCTCAGGACTTCATACTCTTTTGCAGGGATACCAGATTCCCAAAGGCTGGAATGTTATCTACAGCATCTGTGATACGCACGATGTGGCTGACATCTTCTCCAACAAGGAAGAATTTAATCCTGACCGATTTATGCTGCCCCACCCTGAGGATGCGTCCAGGTTTAGCTTCATTCCATTTGGAGGAGGCCTCAGGAGCTGTGTAGGGAAAGAGTTTGCAAAAATTCTTCTCAAAATATTTACAGTGGAGCTGGCCAGGCATTGTGACTGGAGGCTTCTAAACGGACCTCCTACAATGAAAACTAGCCCCACTGTGTACCCTGTGGATGATCTCCCGGCAAGGTTCACCCGGTTCCAGGGAGAAATCTGATGGGTGTGACTGCCTAAACCTCAGACTTACTGGAAATGTACATATGAGTTTTTACAGTGTCATGTTGATTTTATTATATTTAATTTTTAAATGTATATTATGATATTTATGTGTCTCTACTCTGGTACCAGTCTTTAAATATTAAAATAATGAATTTTGCCTAGTTTCCAAATAAAGTCAATTTGAAGGTGCTTGTCTTGTATTTAAAATCCCTGTGCAGGAAAACTCACTGGAGTAGTATTTGCATTTATTATATTTAACCAGGTTTCTAAGTGGCCATATGCATGGCTTTATTTGTCATCTGTACATATCTATTTTCTGTGAGGAAGAAACCTTAGCTGTTTTTGTCTCTTAACAGTTATTAGAGAACACATAGTGGATGTGTGTATTAGTCCAAAGGTAACTTTGTACGTTTTTCTATGGCAAGTTAGCTTCCCTATTTGGAAAATCTATCAAAGTTAATTTTAGATTTCTGGCCGTTTGTTTTACTTTAGGAAAAGATGACTTTGAAACGGCAACACTTTGAGAACAATCACATTCTCACATAACACCTCCGTCCACAAACTTACATTTAAAAAACAGCCATGTTGTCACCCATCACCAGACCTATTTTCTCAAGCCAAGGTTTTAGGTAGGACAGAGCCAGTCACTGCAGGAATGGACACTTATTGACTAAAGTGAGACCCCAAGTCACTGGTGTGTTTCTCTTGTTCAGAAGTTGCCATGAAAACAGTATTGCGGAAGGCTGCTCTCTGGTTTAGATAAGTGAGTCCAGGTTTTCTCTATTGAAAAGAAGGCAGGAGGAGTAGATTTAGCAAACTGACAGATAAAAGTTTTTATCTATGCTGGGCAATAGGGTGTGAGCCTGACATGACTGATAAAATGGCCCAGTCACGACCCCGTGAACCTTGGCTAACCTCCGTGAAAGTGCAGTTTTGTCACACTTCTGACCCTGGCATAGCCACGTTCGAAGCTGAAGGCCAGACTCTGTGCAGAAAGGTGAGCCCGGTGACTTGCTTACGCAAGCACATTTTCCGTTCTGAAATGGCACAATCTGCTCACTGAACCTCCGATGGCTTGTAGGCTTTGGACTTTAAACTTTTCATTACAATGTTAGAGTTTGGCAATGCTGTGGAAACTGGGTGGTCTGCGTAGGTGTTTGAAAGGGGTCTGCCTACAATTAGGGTTTACATTCTACCTGACTTCAGGTTTTTAGTAGAACTTCGGTTGGACTTATTGTTGGAGTCCGCCGATTTTTGAGGACTGTTTACATAACAACTTGTAATTCTTGTAATAACCTTATAATATTTTTTAAAATGAGAAATTACAGGCTTATTTAGTTGTAGCCCAGGCTTTTGTGTGCTGTGCTGTGCAGCGATGACCTTTCCCCCCATAAGAGTCACCCTGGATCATTCCAGCTGGGAGCACACTGGCCTGAGGACGTTATTTCAGATAATTTATACAAGGCCAGCTTTTACAGATTTCAAGACTTTTCATCTGCCAGGAAACAGTTCGCCTTTCCAAACGTTTCTGGTGACTCCATGACCGCGTGTCTCTGTGAGCAATGAGTAGAAAGAATATTTGAGCCATTTTAGCATATAATTCAGTTTTTAAAAATTCAAATGTATTTTTTATCTGCAGAGCTTTGAGGAAAGTGCTCTGCCTTGCATTTCCCAGCGCTACATTAAGCCTGATTCTCATTGATTACAGAACAGTGCAGAATTCACCTCAAAAATATCATCTTTGTTAATGTGCTTAGTGCCGAGTGCAGGCAGCTTAGAGTGTGAGGCAGAATCAATGCTTGTGGGCTGTGGTGTGTTCGGTGGGCCCAGGTCATGCCCATCTGGGGCAAGCATGTCTGCTGGCTCGGGCCTCCCCGGTGGAGAGGTGCTCCAGGAAGAGGGCATGGGGCTACAGTTAGACCTGGCCAGAGTTTCAGAAGGAGGGAGACCACTGCAGTAAATGACTCTTTGGAGCTCCCAGGGATGCGGTACAGTGATGGAAGGACATATCATAGGGACGTGTGGCTCTGCCAAGCTGGGGAAGGTAGTGCCCTCTGTGTACCCTTCCACACATGCCCTTTGCCCTGGCCACCTCTCATCACCTCTTCTCTTCAATAAGGGGTCTGGTGCCACCAATGACAGACCATTGTCAGGACTGGCATGTGAAAGCCTTCAGCTGTGTCTGTAATTTGCATTCAGAGGGATTGTAGCCTTCACCTAGTTTAGCCCTTGCAGGCCCAGAGAGGGACTATGATTTGCCTGGGGCCACCCAGGGAGGGGCAGAACTAGGGAAGGCCTGCAGCTGCCTTTCCCCCACTTTCCTTTTTTCAATAGCTAGTAACACCTGCCTAAGTTCTCTCCAACTTTCTGTGACTGGATAACTAGGCCCAGGGGTCACCACCTCCTAACTTCCCTTCATACCCCCTGCTGCCATTCCCCTGCCCTGTGGCAGTTGACATCAGTTCTTTTGCAGGTCACCAGCGGCAACTGGTGAAGTGGGAGCAGTGACAGGGAGTGGCTACTTCTCCAGATCTCTCATCTCCTGAGAGGTTTCAGGGTGCTTTTTCTACCTTGCCACCCACCAGAGGTCCACAAGGGGGCGAGCTTCTCCCTTCTATGCCGCACGCAGGGCCCAGTGGTTGTCCCCACCAGTGTCCCTGAAATCCAGTGTCCACAGACTCTGGCCCAGGGCCTACTTTTTCCCCCAGACACTGAGGGCTTAGGAAATACTCAGCCCCAGGCCTGGTCCAGGCTGCCTCGCCTCCGTGGGAGGGCAACCCAGGGCTGGGCTGAGGGAGATCATCCTTCAGTTCCTGATGTGGCCCCCATTCCACTGTGGTCTTGGAGGTCAGCTGGCTCTCCTTCCCAGTGTTGCCCACATTCTTCTATGTTGCTCTCACTCTTCCTGGAACACGGCTCTTGGTCTTGGGGAAGTGGGGAGCATGGTTTTCAAAGGACATGAACATACTAGTTAGTCACTGTTCAGGTGACCTTAACCAGGTCGAGGAGCCATCCCTCCACGGCACTGTGTGAGGAATGGGGGGTGTTCAGAGACATTGTGGCGGCCTCGCCTTCAGGTAAAGGGCTGTTGCCAAACTGCAGGTTTGGACCTGTTCTGGAGGACGGAGTGTGCACTTAGGAGGGTAAGTGAGAACACGTTAGCACCATATAAGGAGAACATTTTGAGACACTGGAGCCCTTTGCTGGTGACGTAGGCCTCCTTGTGAGAAAGCAAGCTCCCTGTCAATGGAGGCAACCAAACAAGCTGGGTAACTAAGCTGCCGCAGGAATTCTCACACAGAGGGAGGGGTTAAGTTAGGATGATCAGTGTGAATCTCTGAGATTTGATTCAGATACCTACTTCACTTTGAAATGCTCAATTAACTCCAATCGAGGGAGACAGGACATCCCCACATCTTTTCCAGCAGCGTTCAGCAGTCCTTGGGATCATTCTGCCAAACCTCCTGGATAGATGTGGAGGGAGAGCCCAGGGAGCCCCGATGCATGACCTCGGGGAGACACTGAGGGTCCTGTGTTGATTGCTAGGGAGCATCCCTCCTGCAGGTGCCCTGGTACTTCCAGCTCCACTTCCCGTATCTGCTCCAGCACCCCTCCGGGCCTCTGCCAGCTTGGGCCATGCTGACCAGGCACTTGACCTGCCTTGTGGGGGTAACACCCAGCAACTTTCCTGGTGTTCCCCAGTCTCTGAGATGCCATGCACTGACTTTGGGCTCATCCCAACTGCACTTTCTGCCTCCAGAAAAGACTCAAAGGCAGGAACTATATCTCATCATTGTAATCTTGGAACAGCCTATTCTCACCCCACCCCCCGACCCACCCAGGACAGACTTGATAGTAGGTGTTCTTTGAGAGAGAAAGGGTCCTGAGGCTGAGCCACACCACTCACTTTATGTGTCTCCAGCTACACGGTGCCATACACATATATATATATTGAAAAGTGAAACTTTCATCTTTGGAAAATCTCAGTGGACGCAAGCTTACACGACTGTGGTTTAACAGCATGTCACATTCCTGAAACCAGCGCTCCGTGGGAATTTGGCCAAACAAGCTTTCCTTCGTTTGAAGTAGAGTCAACTTGAGTTGGAACCCTGAGACAGGGTGGAACTTCGCCCTGGATTTCGTGGTGGGTTTTCTGGGTGAGAGTTATCGTGTTGCAACATTCATAACCACATACCCACAACACAGAAGCTGACCCACACTGCATGGTTTCTCACCACTGCCCTCCCCCTCCCTGGTCCATAGAGAGGTTAGAAATCTAGTCCCTCATTTCTCACCATAGGTGCTTCCAGATTTTTACCTGAAGTCACTAATGGGGTCACTTAACTCAAATGCATTGCAAAAGAGGACAAGTTGTTTTGCTTATAATAGATATTTGACAAATACATTGACTGATTCATTAAGTACTGTCATATCCTTCAGTGTAACAGTGATTTATTTAACGGTGAAAGGGGGGATTTGGTATTCAGAAGTGGAAAGTTTAATGTTAATTAATCACTGACTTTCAGAGCTGGAGGTGTAGCAGTGGAATATTTTAGCACTGGGGAATTCTAACCCACCCACCATTCTTTTGACATTGTTTCTGTAAGTGCGGACTCTGACTGATATGGAGCTTGTATATAAACAGCATGTTTGTATAAGAATCCTAGGAACTAACTTCAAAGGATACAGACTGACCTTCAAGCATCCCTGCTCCAGGAGGTTTGCTGACCTTTGACTGTGGAGCGTGGATGACGTGGAGCCGGGATGACTGGACCAGGGTGATGCGCACCGGACCGTCACTGTCCTTATTGGAATGAGCTGTGCTGCACATAGAGAACTTTTCGACCCCCTTCTTTGATCTCTTTGTTCTGTTCCCCTCCCCCTCCATGTAAAAATCTTTGCCTGCACTGAGAGAGGGAGATGGGCTTCGACATGTGAGTCCCTCATCTTCCAGGTGGCTGGCACCTGAAAATAAACTTCTGACCTATTACATCAGCACCTGCCTCTGGAGTACTGGCTTTGGAAGTGGCAGGCGGCCGGACCTGCTTTTGGTTACAGAAGGGAGGTCATGGGCTCAAGCCCCTCAGTTTACACCTGAGAAATCTGAGGCTCAGAGAAATTTAAGGTCACAAAAGAGAATCAGGCCTGGCTGGCTGGCATCCAAAACGTTGTAGGATCAGCCCTTACTTAAAAACTATCACAACACTATATTGCTTATTTACATACATGTCAGGAAAATGGGGGCAGGCGAGCAGATTATTTGCGACCAAATTGCTTCCAGGGTCTTGCTCCCCCCTGTGCCTCTCAGAGGGGCTGTGAGAACTGGGGTTGTGCGGCCACCGAGGATTTGATACAAAGCCTGGCAGAAGATGCGGACTGCTGGCGTTTCTGGTGGGGCTAGGGCTGGGGCTGCACATCGGTAGAGCTGGACACTCCGTCATTTTGAGCTTCAACTGAACATCAGAAAATGATTCCTCTTACAGGTTAAACTCCCCTCCCTGCCCCCCAAATATGCTGAAGTCCTAACCCTCAGGACATCAGAATGTGACCTTATTTTGAAATAGGGTCTTCACAGAGATAATCAAAGTAAAATGAGGCCTTAGGGTGCGCCCTTACCCACCATGACAGGCATCCTTATGAAAAGGGGAGCTTGGACATAGGGACAGACACACACAGCCGGAAGAAGGTGTGAAAACACAGAACGCCATGTGAACACAGAGGGCTGAGGGGTGTATTTACAATGCAAGGAGGGCCACGATTCCCCACCAACCACCAGAAACTAGGAAGAGGCAAGGAAGGATTTCAGGACAGGTTTTAGAGGAAGCCAGCACCTTGCTTTTGGACTTGTAGCCTCCAGAATTGGGAGAAAATCACTTTCTGTTGTTCTAAGCCACCCATTTGTGGTGCTTTTTTTAATGGCAGCCTTAGGGATCTCGTAACAGTGCCCTAAGGTCAGGAAACTTATTTGTGGGGAACAGGCTTCCTCAAACTTTAACCTGCATCAGAATCCCCTGGAGGACTTGCTGCGATGCAGAAGCCTGGGTTCCACTCCACACTTGTTTAATAGATCCAAGGGTTTACTTTTCTAGCAGGTTGCCAGGTGATGCTCACAATAATGCTGCTTGTCATGAGACTGTACTTTGAGAACCACTGGTGAGAAAAATTCCTCTCTCTAAGGCAAGGATCACAGACTCAGCAAGGCCAGGAGCTAGTGTTGACAAGGGACATGCGCCAGGGGAGAGACATCTGGAGGCGATAGGTGTACTGATGCGGAGCGCATCAGCCCCCTCTTAAGGGGCAGGTGCTGCTCAGCCCCTGCCTATCCTTGACCTGTAGGAATGAAAGCCCTAGCAATTTTTCAGAAGATACTGGAAATTCAGATTTGCATGGAAATATCCTGTTTTCTAGATGTTGGTAACTAATCCACATTTTAAGACAAAAGTTACGCACACTGACCTGTGTGTCTCAGTTGGATGGGCATCATCGGGCAAAGCAGCGGGTCACCGGTTTGATTCCTGGTCAGCGCACATGCCTGGGTTGCAGGTTTGGTCCCCGGGCAGGGTGTGTGCAAGAGGCAACTGACTGATGTTTCTCTTTCACATGGGTGTTTCTCTCTTACACTGATGCTTCTCTCTCTCTCTTTTTCACTTGCTTCTCCTCTCTCTAAAGATAAATAAAATCTGTAAAAGAACCTAGAGAGCCAAAATGAAATTTGCCTGTGGCCCTGCTGGCTGTCAGTTTGCAAACTGCTGGGTCTTTCATAACAGTGAGTTTTCGGAGTGCTCGACTGAGAGTGGCTTAGCTGAGCGGTTCCTTTTCCGAGTCTCTCAGGTTGCAGTCAGCATGGTGCCTGGGGCTGCCTCATCCAAAGGCTTAAATGAAGCTGGGGCATCTCCTTCCAAGGAGGCTCCTTCACACAGCTCTGGGCTGGAGGCCTCAGGACCTTGCTCCCTGAGTCGCTTCATAGTACTCCTTGGGGACCCTCACAATATGGCAGCGGCTTCCCCCAGAGCAAGGGATCTAAAAAACCAGTAAGACAGAGGCCTCCATTTCTCTTATGACCTGGCTCTAGAAGTCATACTCCATCAGTTCCACAACATTCTATTGATTACATAGGTGGGCCACATCCAGTGTAAGAGAGCCACAGAGCAGGGGATACCAGGTGAGGTGAGAAGTATGGGGCCCATCTTGGAGGCTGCCAGAGTTAGTTTTTGAGTGCATGAGTAGACTCTTTCCCTGCCCTCTCTTTATAGCTTTTTTAAATATCTTTTCTGAGTAGTGTAATATTTTCTAATATTGCCTAATAAATCTTTCTAATATTAGGTAATAAATCTGATATTATCTAATAAAGTTAATACTTTCTAATTTCTAATATTTTCTTTTTAAAAATTTCCTTTTGGATTTTTTAGAGAGAGGGGAAGGCAGGGGGAGTGTGAGAAACATTGATGCAAGAAAGAAACATCAATTGGTTGCTTTCTGCATATGCCCCATCAGGGTATTGAGCCCACAACCCAGGCATGTGCCCCAACTGGGAATCGAACTGGTGACTTTTCTGTCTGTGACACAGTGCCCAACCAACTGAGCCACACTTGCTAGGAATAATTTCTAATATTTTCTTTCTTTATTTTTAATGTTATTTCAATTTTTTGTTTAAATATGCAATGGTTTAACATCAATTATTTATTTGTTTGTTTTTAGAGAGAGGGGGAGGAAGGGAGGAAGAGAAACATCAACCCGTGGTTGCCTCTCAAGCGCTCCATGCTTGGGACCTGGCCTGCAATCCAGGAAAGGTGTCCTGACTGGGAATGGAATCGGTGACCCTTTGGTCCTCAGGCTGGCACTCAATGCACTGAGCCACACCAGCCAGAGCTAATTTTCTAATATTTTCATTGTGACCTGTTACCTATGGGCATTTACAGCTGCCACAGAGGATTGCTCAGCTGCGTAGAGTCTAAGGGTCATCGGGACCAAGGCTGGAAGTTGGAGACTTTTGGGCAGAGCCTGAGATGGTGGGTGTTTAAACGCTTCTGTTTGCCAAGGTCTTTAACCAGCTCACTTCACTCATGTATATGACTTTTCAGGACTCTAAGTTATCTGACCCTGATCTAACCTAATCATCCTAGTTTCCTAGGGCCAGTGGAAAAACTGGGACATTCCTGGGAAAACTCGGATGTTTGGGCACCCTAATTAACCACAGTATTTGACAAATGAGGAAAATTCAGTTCAGCCAGCAGATGTGATTTGATCATATCCTTACAACTCAAAGTGTGGTCCAGGAACCAGTAGCATCTGCATCACTGGTTAAAATACATCTCAGGCTCCACCCCAGACCTGCTGAGTCAAACTGCAGTTTAACAAGAGTCCCAGGTGAATCTCATGCACATTGCAGTTTGAGACTCTCTAGATCTGGGCAAAACCTGAACTTGGGCTTGTGAGGATTCAGATTTACTGTCCACGTGTGTAAATAGATCTAACAATGACCCACTTGTAATGTTTGATTCTGACCTTGACATACACATCTTATTTTTTTTCTTCCTGCCTCCCCTAATTCCCCAAAATAAAAGTCATCTAGAATTTCATTGTTGGAAGGAACCTAAAAGTCCCATTCTTACCTGGGCTTGAGTAGTGGTTTCTATAACACGCTTTTACAGATCAGGGAGACTACTGGATATTTAGGTTATTTCCAGTGTCAGATACTCCAAGCAATGTGTGCTAAAAACATACCCTTGTAAGTGTAGCCATACATGCAAACTAGTGCTTTATTTCTGTAGTAGGGCTGATTCCCGAGAGTGAGCTTGCTGCGTCAATGAGAATGTGAATTTAAAATTGTATCCAAAACAGTGCCTGTCCAAAGAGTAGAGTTTGGGAAAAAATAGTGCATTTATATTATGGAAAATGATGAAGCTGTAATAGAGTGACCACAATAGACATTCGTTGACCTTGAGAAATGGCTACAATACACAGCTAAGCAGGGAGAATGAGTTGCGGAAGGACTTAGCTAATTGGTGAGGAGAAATTGAGGGGGATATTTTCGAAGGAGTTTCATCACACTTTCTGAGTACCTTTATGGATGCTTCTTCTGGTTGGAAAACTATGTGTTGATTTTGTGATTAAGAATTTTAGGACAGAGGAAAACTGAAGGTGTTGTGGCTGAAGCAAATGGGACCCCACGGGGGTCAGTTGTCAGTCCTGCCTTTCTTCCCACCCTCTCCACCTCCAGCCTTCCCCCTTCTCTGCCTTCGGAGACAATGGCCCCGTTGCCAGCTGTGGGCATCCATTTGGCTGAGCGCAGGCGACCTGCCGGTGTGCTGGCTGCCAGTTTCGGGGAGAGGGTAAATCTGACCTACTTTCCTCTAATGGGCTTTCCCACCACCCCTCTGGGAAAGCCCCCTAATAGGAGGTGTGTTGTAATGCAGCTTAGTCCCTAATCAGCAACCGAAGTGGAAAATCTCACAGCCTTTTGAAAACCTCCTTGTAGCTGGGGAAGCAGTTCTGAGTTAGTTAACTACATGTATTTTTGTCGGGTGCAAAGAAAGTAACAGCCAAACTTCACTGAGCAACTACTACATGCGCTGAGTATTTTGTACTGTCTCCTTTCATTCTTACAACACTTCTATGATGCAGGTGCAATTTTTAATGCCCCTTTTACTAATGGAGCCACCGAGGACAGAATGGTTATACAACCTGCACGGAGTCTCACAGCTGGTAAGCACTGGAGTCAGGATTCGAACCCTGGCTGACTGAGTAACAGATTCTGATCATTACCTTATACAGCCTTCAGGTTTTTAGTACCTGGAACTGGCACTGATTTTATCTGGAATAATAATGATACCACTGTCACTGATTACTTAGTATGTGCCAGACACTGTCCCAACTTCTATACATGAATTATTTAATTTAATTCTCACAACAAGCCCAGATGAGAAACTGAAACTCAGTGATATCAGCAATTCACCCAAGGTCCCTCTGGAAAGTGGCAGAGTCAGGGTTGCAGCCCAGAGGGTCGGCCATCAGAGCCCACACACTCAGGCTGACACCCCAGAACCATCTGTCCCTTCTACGTATCAACATACCAACGCACTTTGTCTTCTAGGTTGATCTGAAAGCAGTTCAGCTCAGTTTCTTGGGGGATGTAGAACTTCGGGCCACTGTCAGGGTAGCTCAGCTGAAGTCATGGGTTTTATTTCAGTTTTTTCATTTCATTTTGATGCTGAGGATCTGGCCCTAAGCTGATGTCAGCTGCAGTAATTTAGGTGAAAGCTGACCTCTGCCATTTTCGAGGATTTGTTGGGAAAAGACTCTGGAAAGACAAAGGAGTGGCGTGTGGGTGCGGGCGGTACTCAATGCCATTGTCAGAGGTGAGGGGAAGGGATAAGAAAGGGAAGAGGGATCGATAGCATTTTCTTGTTAAACTGTTGCACATAAAGTATGAAAGTGGGCTCTTCTGTGGGTGGTTTAGTCAAAAGAAAATTTCATTGCTAGAGGAAATTTGTTTTTCTAAGTGAAAATACAGTTTATCCTCAATCTGAATTGCAAATCCTTCCAAAAGCAGAGTGGAAAGGAAGGATAATGTCTAAAGGGAGTGAGTCCTTTCTACTTTGTCTTATAAAAACTTCCTGAGACAAGCCTTAAGAAATCATAATTATTTTTAAAAATTCAGGTATCCTCCTGATCTGCATATTTTAGATAAATCAAAATAACCAGATAATTTTATACAGTATCAACTTGGTTTAAGATGGAAAACAAAAAGACACTCAATACTCTTGCAGCTGGATGATTGGAAGCAGAAAATTGCAGGGTGTGCTTGGCAAACTGTGACTCTGGAAATCAGATTTGCCTCGAGAGGATAAACCCCAGGATGGAGAACTGGGCTGAAGAAGTGGGGAGGAGAGATGAGTCGCCATTTGTCTGGCCCAAGCAGGGCACTGCGCTGGGCGATTTATATTTATACATGTTACCACATTTTACTTCCCACAGCAGTGAGCCTCCCTACACCCATTTTAGAGGGAGAATAACTAAAACTTGAGAAGGTCAAGTGACTTGTCCCAAGTCCCCCAGCTGGTAATTAGTTACAAGGTTACTGGAAAAGTCCAGACAAGAGGAAGTAAAGGCATATTGGGTGTGTCAAGGAGGGGACAGAACCAGAGACATTGGGGAGGTGGGTGTGCCAGGGCTCAGTGAGGCTCTCGATCAAGAAGTGACGAGCTGGAGGAGCCCAAGCTTGGGAATCACTGTGACAGGGCACAGGAGAGGTTCCTGAGAGGGAAGTATACCAGGAGCAGGCCCTGGTTTGGGGAAGGGATGGTTGGGTTTGTGGTGCGGAGACCATGGGGTACCACGTAAATGTGTCCCCAGGCTGGGCCCAGGTCTGCTTGTCAGGAGAGCTTAGCTTTCGAAGAGAAAAATGTCAGTTGGGCACGGGGGGTGGGGTGGGTGGAGAGGGGTTCTAAGGACTTGGGAGGAGGGTGATGAGCCAGAGATGGACTGGCCACAACATGGGAGAGAAGCCAGGGAGTCAGGAAGCCAAGGGAGGAGAGAGGGAAGATTTTGTGTGTGTGTGTGTGCCTTCTTGTTTTTAAGGCTCTTTAGGAGGTACCTCCGGAAGGTAGAGAGCATGATGTAGGTCTAAGACAGAACTAGAAAGAAAAAGACATAAAAATTGTATTTTGAGGAGCTAAGCTTTCATAATCAAAACACACAAACAAGAGGAAGATCTGTTTCATTATCTCTGCCTTTCATCTCAATGAACATGGTGGTTTTCCTGGATGAATGAAAACACAATGGGATTTTGTGAGCTTCAGGGAGGCAATGGGTCAACAGAGATGAAGGAAGAGGAGAGGAGCCTCCATGTAAATTCTGGGTGATTGCAGCCTGGTTGGAGGAGGGGCCTGGGGTTATCTAGTCCCCAGCACTCCATGGGGCCTGTCTGGCACTTAACACGTATCCCAGCAGGAAAGCCTGGAGAGATTAATCAGGAGGGGTCAGTTGTCCTTGGCCATTCAGTCTTGGGTTGTACCCCCTGCATGCAAGGCTGCTCACTTACCAAGTGGGGCTTCCTCTGCCCGCTGACTAAGGGGCAGGAATGCACCAGAGAAGGCTGGCTAGGTGCCCAGAGGGACTGGCACGAACTCTGTCCTCCTGCGTTCTGGTAGTGAGGTGGCCAAGGCCTGAGGACAGGGCAGGTTTGGGGGCATCCTAAAGAACCTCCCCTCTCATACCACCTGGGGTGCTTGTGACTGCTGTCCTCTAGGTACGCCAAATGCCGGTGCATCCGGGAGGCTTTCAGGAGGTGCTACTGGGCAACTGTCATCATGTAAGTGTCCCCTCTGCTCAACTTTAAGGAACAGGTGATGTCTTAGTCAACTTGGGCTGCCATAACAAGATACCACAGACTGGGTGATTAAAATAACAGAAATTTGCCCTGGCTGGTGTGGCTCAGTGGGTTCAGCATTGGCCTGTGGCCCGAAAGGTTGCTGGTTCAATTCCCAGTCAGGGCACATGCCTGGGTGGTGGGCCAGGTTCCCCAATCCGGGATGTGCAAGAGGCAACCAATCACTTTTGCACTCAGTGTTTTTCTCCCTCCCTTCCCCTTTCTGTAAAAGCAAGAAAAAAAAATATTTTTCTTTTTTTTTTTTTAGCTGAAAACGATATTTTATTTAGTCATTTTTGCTTACAACTGAAACTCTGGGAATTCAAAATTAACATCCTTGCCCATGATCTTATAGACGTCAGAAAAAGTTCCAACCTTGTGCTCCACGTTGTTCTGCTGGGCTTTATCAGATGCACCTTGATGAGCCAGCTGCCATCCAGCTTCAGCGGATTCTCTTGCCCACGATTTCCCTGGGGAACACCAAGTCCTCCAGGATGGCATCCTGCATGGCTGTCAGGGTGCGGCTCCTGGGACGCTTCTGCTTGTTCTTCGTGTGGCTTTTCCGAGTTGGTTTAGGCAGGATTCTCCTCTGAGTGATGAAGACGATGTGCTTCCCGCTGAACTTCTTCTCCAGCTCGCAAACCAGCTGCACCTGGATCATTTCTGGAAGGACTTCAGTTGAGGAACTGGGACAAAAATGATGATAGCTTTCCAGCCGCCACCAACTTCAATTTCCTTGGCTGCGGTGATGTTCAGCTCCCGCAGCTGGGCTTTGAGGTCCAAGTTCATCTCCAGCTCTAGCAGAGCCTGGGAGATGCCGGACTTGAACTTCGTCTGCCTTCTCGCCATTCGGCTTCATGATTTTGGCGCTCGCACTGAACATGGCCGTCTCCTGGGTGAGCACCGGCCTGGGAAGAGTAAATAAAATCTTTTAAAAAATTGTTTAACAAAAAATATATAATAAAATAAAATAACAAAAATTTATTTTCTCAGTTCTGAGCCTGGTAAGTTCAAGGTCAAGATGGTAGCTGACTCAATTCCTGGTGAAAGCTCTCTTTCTGGCTTGCAGATGGCTGCCTTCTTGTTGTGTCATCACATGGCAGAGAGAGCTCTGGCATCTCTTTCTTTTCTTATAAGGACGCCAACCCTAAATGATGAGGGTCCCACTTTTATGGTCTCATCTAACCTTTATCACCTCCTCACAGGCCTGACCTCCAAATACAATCCCTTTGGGGGTTAGGACTTCAACACATGTATTTGGGGCAGGGTGGGGGCGTACACATTCCATCCATCAGAGGTGGGAAATTTTAACTTGCCTTCCAACCTCCAATCAGATTACTCTGTCAGGACCCACAAGCTATAGAACTGGAAGAGGCTCTTTGTTTTCTAGAAGGGGAAACAGGTCCCAGTGGGAAGTGCTAGTTTCAGTCCTCCCAAGTTACTGGCAGAGCTTCTCCAGGAAGGTACAGAGGACTTGAGAGCATGTCTGTCTCCTGAGCTACAGGGCGGTCCTGGAAGACCAAGACCACGTGTGCTAGCAGACTCTCCTTGGATCCCAGATCCAGCCGTAGGGACCACTGGTACGTGTTTGTGGGACTGACAGCTCTCTCACTCTCCTGAGCACATGGCAGGACAGGGCTGAGTGGGAGGTGCTGGGCAGATCTACCCACTGCCCATGCCACCCACTACCTAGGCTGGTAAACTGTCAGTTCAAACCCGGATTCCTGGGCGAGTTTCACTGGCCCAGCTGGGGCCAGGGGTCCCCCTGTGGGATGACAGGAGCGGGGCTTCCAGGGTTTCCGGAGGGGAGATGCAAGTGTTGTGAGCTGGAGAAGTGCTGCTGATGTTACTTCAGAATTACTTGAAAGGCTTTCATTTTTCTTGTTTGCTTGCTTGTGTTATCTAGAAGAGTTCTGCCACTTTTGTCCGATAATTTTGAGAAGAAGTAGCATCTTTACCTTAGTGGGATATCATACATTTAGTTACACATTTTTCATATAGCTGGAATTGAATTGGCATATCATGTAATTTTAAAAAATGTATGGCAAAGCAACCTTTAATTGGCATTTCCATGGATTTTGTTTTTCCGTTTTCTACTTCAACCCAAAAGCTGAGCTAAAAATATGGGTATATGGGTATAAACTTCTTTTGTTTGGGGGGAGCTATCTGAAAGGAATACAGTATTTTCATTCTTTTTCTTTCTGTATTTATGCAGAAATGAAACTCTCCAGGAATAAAGAACTAACAGAGTAAGCAAGCCCCTACAGCATTTTCAGGCAGAAACTTTGTTAAAATGCTTGGACCAATTAGCAATGGTTATCGGTGCCCTTTGGAGCTCTGCGTGAGTCCAGGAGCTGCTGGCACTGACAGGTTTTTCTGGGGGTCTCTCAGGGGAGTGAGCATCCCCTGAGCTCAGCACCCACCTGCAGCTGCTGCTCCCACACCCTGGCAGTGGTCACCCCAGTCGCTCCTTCACAGTCCCAGACCACCTGAGCAGGAAAACCCTAGATCTCTGGTGAACTTTCTAGCCCATAGGATTTCCCTTTGGTCCTTAGACCCACAGTGGATTTCCTCTCCTCAGGACCTTTGCACATGCTGTCTCCTCTGCCTGAAATGCTCTTCTCCTCACCATGCTTTGGGTGGTTAATCTTCAGTCAGATTCACATGAGTTATCATCTCCTTAGGAGACCTTCCCAGTTATTTTATAGTAACACCATCCTTCATAGCACTCACTGTAACACATACTTACTTATTTTTATTTCATATTTATATAACTGCTTGACCATCTTCCCCACTAAGTGACAGGCTCTTCATTGTCTTGTTCACTGCTTTGTGTTCAAGGCACATGCACACAGTAGGAGCTCAACAAGGATTTGGCCAGTGGACAAAAACACAGTGCACTGGGGGGAAGGCAAACCCCATGTGCTGAAGGGCAGGCTCCTGACCTCGGATTCACTGGCTTGCTGGCCTGCAGATTCCTGATGCCACCTGCTTCTTGCTTCTACCTGGCTGATCTGTTAGCCACAGTCCCAACTTCCTGAGGACTTGATAACCATGTCCCCTTGTCCCCTTCCTGCCTGATGCTTTTCACAGGCACTCAGCTGGCCTGAGTCCCAGACATTCAATTCACTTACTTAAGACATGTTTGATGAGGGCCAGGATTGCATGGTCCACGTCCCCTCGGGCCTGACCTGATGTTCCTGGCCCAGTGAGGCAGCCCACCCCTATCCACCTGCAAAGCTTGACCTCCACACAGTGGCCAGAATGATTCTAAGCCCCTGCCCGCCTTACCTCTCTCTCCTTACTTACGTCCTATTTCTCCCCCTCTGCTCTACCTGCATGTGGCCCCCTTACTGATGAGCAAACACACAGCTACCTGACTGGCTCAGGGCTTTTGCACTAGCAGCTACTCAAACACCCAGGGGCCCCCTCTTTTATCACAGTTACATCTCAATTTGGTTCACATGTCACCTTCCCAGGGGGGTTTCTCGCCTACCCCATCTAAAATTGCTTCCTTCCTCTCCTCCTGGGCCTTCCCCCCTAACTTTCCTGGCTTTGTATTTTCCCAAAGCAGTTTGTCACCACCTAATACAATAAATAATTATTTATCTGTGTACAATCTATCTTCCTCACCAAAGGTAAGATCCTTGAGGATAAGGATCTGTATATATCACTGCACCATAGAACAAAGTGCCTACAGATCTTCAAAAAACATTGTTGAATGAATGGGCACACCTTTCAGCCAAAAGGCATCTGAGAAAGCTCTGGAAGTCCTGTGCCAAAAGCTGCTAGTGTGTTTAGAGTGGAGTGAGGTGGAGTCGTCACCAGTTGCAGGCCAGGATGGCCGTCCGCCTCCTCCCCCGGATGAAAAAGGTGTCCTGGGTTATGCACACACTGAGTTATTCACACACTGAGTTATACACACTGAGTAGTTACACATACACTGAGTTGTACACACACCAAGTAGTTACACATACACTGAGTTGTACACACACCAAGTAGTTACACACACACTGAGTTGTACACACACTGAGTAGTTACACATACACTGAGATGGTCACTGCCAGCCCGTGGAGGACTTAGAGTTCATCAGTTCAGCCTGAAAGGCCACGGAGCATGAAGATGGCCTCAGCTTCTCTTCCTTGGGGAGAGTCGAGCTCCTGTCCAACTTCTGGAGCCCATGGGATACTCCAGAGTCATGTGGTCATGAATTAAGGTGATTTTATGGGCTAGAGAGAGGAGACCCAGGGTAAATGGGGCTCAGGTCCATGCCTTTCTTCATGGACCCAGCTCAGTCAGTGTGGGGCACCGTGGTGGCAGCTTCCTGGATAGAGCATCTGGCCCCTGGGGTGAACATGTTGGGTTTTCCCAGGGCACTCCAGGGCTTTGTGAATGGGGTGCTTAAGAGGGGGCTGTGTAAATGCCCGGAAGGGAGAGAAGGGAAGCACAGTGAAAACAGGGTTTGGAATGCAGGGTTTGTTGCCCTGGTGAGAAAGCAGGGCCTTCTTGTCTTTACTGCTATTTGGATTATTAGTACTTATTCCTGCTCCAAGCTTCAGAGGGCAGATCATACATTCAACTTCTATATAAGCTTATCCAGCCTCAGACACTGGGGAGAAAGGGTAGCTGTCCTGGTCCCTGCTCCT